>JAQGAZ010000212.1:0-84168 GCA_034692225.1 Polydesmus complanatus | reverse complement strand
ATTGCAAACGAGCCCTTTGCAATAAACGTGTATTTTATTTCTCTTCTAGTTTTTAAGTTTTTGCGATCTTTACTAATGCAATATGTACATGTAATAGAAAATAATAATTAAAAGAGATTGATAATTATTTAATAAAGTTTTTTTTTTTAGTATTTTTTGACGGAACCTGAAAGCCTAATTGAGGCGCATGGGTAAATGTATTTGGAAAAGGCTCAAAGGAGAACAAAAAGAAAGATTTCAAACTTTAAAAAAATAAATATTGTTAATCATTAATTTAAACATTTCATTCTGTTAATTCAAAAATTGCGGTTATAAACTAATTAATTAATGGACGCGATTATTGCTATAATATTGTTGTTTGTTTTAAATTTATTTAAATTTAAAGCGTTTTATTGTAAAAGAAAAAAGAAACCGTATACCTAATATGTTCACTTTTAAATTATTAATTTTTAAATGTTTTAATTAGGTTCGTCGTTGTCAAAATTATGTGTAAATTATTTAGGTTGGATCGGTTATGTTTGAAAGTTATTTAATTATTGTAACGGTAAAAATAAATCTTAATTACCATCGCGTTTTAGCTCGGGAGCAACCAAAAGATAGGCCAGACTTCATTAAGGTACAGTGTAGTTAATTTCGGGTCGTTTCAAATTACGCTTGTTTAAGTCTTGGGTCTCGATGTCTTGCGTTATTTATTGCTGGTCTTCAACTCGATAACACAATTTGGAAGGGATATAATCGAATAAATCGATATAATTTTGGAAGGCAACTTTATAATGTAGGTAAAGTCAGCGAAGACTTGTTTCCAAATACTTTTATTGGAATTACTTTATTTTCAAAGAGCAGCACCCAAGTCTAATCTCATTTTATTTTGATGGATGATTTAGACTGGTCGAGTTAAAAAAACTTACAGCGCCGGCAAGGGAATTTCTATTTTCCTTCTTCCGCCGTAAGTTTTTCTAACTCGACCCGTCTAAATCAGCTTTAGGATTGGCTAAAAATAAAAAAATTCCCCAATAAAAAATGTTAAAAGAGGATTGGACATGGAATAAAGGTGGAAAATTTAAAGTAATATTTTTCTAAAGCAAGTAATAAATTTAAATATCGAGCAACCGAAGTCAAAAAAAATGATAACAGAACCTTTGACTTGCTGGTTGCGTCATTAGCATGATCTTTAGTCCATTCATGGGGTATAATTACCGTAATACACCGGTAATAAATAAAAATTGAGGATATCCATCTATCACTTAACTTTATAATTATTTCAAGCACATTAATTGAAAATGTTAAATACCGGTATTGAATTTGCAAAATCAAATATGAGATTTTAAATTGCAATACACAATAATTGTTAAAACTTTGCTCTTAGCTCATTTTTAAATATTTGACATTGTTTTTCGCAATGGGTTAGCTTATTTTTTTTTTTTAATTTCACCCCGATTATTTTCCACTGGTAGTCACTGTGCGCCAACTTGCAAAGCTACGGATTCTCTCACGCCGGAATAAACCCCTCCATCATTTTTACAAACTTCTTTCTGCTGATAAATTATAATAGCTAGACGGGAATAATACTCTTGAACTTAGAATCATTATTGTGAAAATTTAATCTAATTTGTCAAAACCCTTTTTAACGACACCGCGAACTTTCAAATAAAAACAAAATATAATATACAGCAATAAATTTAATCGCGTAAAAATGATTTAAATGGCAATCACAAATTAATTTTTTTGTACGCCTTAATAAAGTTTGCTTCTGAATAATAGGTTAAGATAAAATGAAATTCTGGTAAGCTTGCCCACTGCAGATCCAAGAATACCAAAAATACTTTGGGTATAGGGCTCGATTAATTCACGAGGTGACTTTATATTGGTGGTAGGCAACGATTAAATCTTCAAGTTTTGTTTAATAAGGTAATAATTTTTAAAGAAAAGTATAGTTCGTTTCACATGCACACTCACATTTGTTTATTTCACATACTGTAATTCATTAAATCCTTCCTAAAAACTTTTAAATCCAAAATGTATGTGGCGGCCGGCAATCCATGATCGTGGCAACCCGCAAACATCCTCGATACCTGGAATCAAAATTAATAAAAACATTAAATTCTAAATAATAAATTTGTCGATCTTGACAGATAGGTATGTGGCGCTACCACAGAACATAGTAATTTTGTTTGTTTACATTGATATGGAGCGCTGTATGATCCAAAATAGCGACAAAGGCTTCTTGGCACCCGCGTTAAATTATCTAATATTGTCCATTTCATTACTCAGGCGTGCCATAACTTATCTATCGTAGAGTTGACTGTAGAGTTCAAATGTATATCATCGTCTCAACTAGATTGGATGTTTCACAGTAAATTTGTTTGTTTTTATAATACTTTTTTATGAGGAAAAAATGGCTACTAGTTTTAAGTTTTTGTGTTGTAACTGCGTTTATTCTTCAGGTTTTATTCTTTTGGAATTTCATGAAAAAGGTTTGTATTTTTGATGCTTTTCTAATGTAGTCTATATTCAAAACAGCTAAAATTCAATTTCTTTACGACTGGTGTAGTATGTAGGTAATAATAAATCCATGAGTGAAGTAGACAACTTTCGTTATTCGATTAGTGAATTTTTGAAAATCTGTGCAAAGCATGAAGCAACAATTATTCCAGCAGAACGGGATAAACTGTTCGGCTTTCAACAATTTGGTCTTCAATATTTCGATTATTTGGTGGAAATTCAACAAGGAAATGTTTTATCATTTATCACATTTAACGAAGTGTTTGAACATAAGGTTTGTTATTCTAAAATCATTATTAAAATGAGTTAAAATACAGTAATGTTTACATTGATGTGTGATAGGTTGTCATTGACTTAATTCAAAGTGGGTTTTATCATTCTGTCATCTCCCAGCCGGATGCTAAATTACTATCACAAAACATAGTCATCGATCAAGTCCTGCATCACGTTTTTATGAGAAGTAAATTCGCAATACACGTAATTGTGAGCTATCACCGAGATGGAAATTTTTGGTGGCATGGTTGCTTTAAAATCGACCTATTTAATCCTTCCATAAAGTCATTATTCCCCCTCGACAGTTTTCATATCAACCAAAATGAAGAAGCATTTGACGAGTAACTTGATGTGGAATTTTAAATTTTTCAATCATAAAAATAATAATAACAAATTTAATATTGATTCTAGATTTCCTGTGAAACCATTAAGAAAAGATGAGTTAACGATCTACGTACCCAGAAACATTTCAAGTTTTTTGGATCAACTGAATCATTCCAGTTTCATCGAGTGTAATCATACACGATCGAAATTATTTTACAGTCAATATAAGATTGATACCAGTGAAGATGCCATGACTTTTCGCGCTTTAGCCTGGAAATTGTTGAGAATGACAAAAACAGTGTTAGATAAAATGGGAATTCGTTTTTGGTTAAGCAGTGGTACATGTTTAGGTAAAAGTTCTAAATACTGTACTGTAGTTTTTTTTAAAAAAAAAAAAATAAAATTTGTTAATGATTTTTAAAGGTTATTTTCGGCAATGCGATATCATCCCGTACAGTAAAGATGTAGATATTGGCATATGGATTAAAGATTATCATCCTTTGATTTTAACTAGCTTATTGGCCACCGGAATGAATCTCAAACACAAACTCGGAAAAGTAATTGAATTAATTTAGCCAATAACAATTATTATGGTTTTGTTTAAAATTGTTCAAATAGGTCGAAGACAGTTTGGAGTTATCGTTCATGTTCGAAGGAATTAAGTTGGACATATTCTTTTTTTATGAAGAAGATGATCATGTGTGGAACGGTGGTTTACAAACCAAGACAGGAAAAAAATTTAAGTATGAGCACAAATTTGATTTATTTGAATAGTGTATTGTGCGTTAATTAACGTCTTTTTTTTAAAAAAAAAATATTAGATATATTTTTCCTAAATTTGATTTATGTTGGACTGAATTCCTTGGACTGAAATTATCAATTCCATGCCAAACAGAAAGCTATATAGTTGCTAACTACGGTCGAAGTTGGCACAAACCGGTTGAAAAGTGGGATTGGAAAACTAGTCCTTTCAATGTTCAACCAAATGGTGTTTGGCCTGAAGATGAATGGAACGACGTTATTCAAGTGGCAGAACTTCAATTTTAAAATTGTGCAAAACAAATTATCAAATTTTATTTGAAAAATCATCTCATTACATTTTCAACTTTTTATATAATTTGAAGAAAGAAAATATTTAAATTGAATAAGATTTACTAATAAACACTAAAATTTATGATTTACCTGCTGTAGTTTGATTCAATACGATAGAATTCAAAGAAAATGTTTCAATTGTTAGTCATCCTCGAATTTTCCTGAGGAAACTACAGTATCTTACTTTTAAACAATCGCCAAAAGAAAATGTTTGTTACCAACCATTTCTAAAAGTAATGCTAAATACTATTATACGAGTATAATCACAAGTTTTTAGTATTGTATGGGAAATTTCATCATTATAAATTTTTTTGTTATTTCTATATTATCTTTAAAAATAATAAATATTTCACTTACCGGTTTTTTTATTCCAATTTTGTGCGATTTAAAAAACTAAATTTTTTAACTCACATTACAGTATTTTTCGCAATATTATTATTATTTTTGATTCACAAACACACGAACGAAACGCGTATACCCGGACAACAAAAAAAATCAGAGTCAACCCAACACGATTAATTTTCCCGAAAAATAAAAATGAATTTGACAATAAATTTTTCACGAAAATTAAAGTTCAATAATAATTTTTCAAAATTTAAATAAGCGGAAAAAAGCTTTTCGGGATTAGCGCTGGAACAGTTTGGAGATCTGATGATGACGCAAGATGATTGCAACGCCCCTGCCGTTTGCTTTTTAGTAGGACTGTTACAGGCAGTTTGATTATATCAGGCAATCTGATAAATCATAATTTTAATGATTATCAATAATTATCAATCTATAGTCTCATTTTGTAAGCTTTTTACGAAGAGATACACGGCTCCTTGCGACAGCAGCGCCTTCATTGATAATATTTCAAACGACGACTAGCAGACAATTTACCAAATTGCCCGGTGTAATCAAACACAGTCTGCTGGAGTGCCGGGTGTGCCTTTTTCCTAATAATGGCTGCTTCCTGTCACTTTAATCGTGAACTTTAATCATGATAGTAAAATTATACTTTCGTTAAGTGTAACTATTATTTAGTTTAACTAAATTATTTTCAACTTTGGAGAAAGTAAGCCAACTAATTAGTTATAAAGGTAAGCAAGCAATGATAATTCTATTTCAGTTTTCCATTATAAAAAGTTTCTTAAAATGTTGATTGTAGCTTACTGATATGAGTTTTACCAATTTTAAGTACACTGTATTTAAAACTCGTTTAAGAAAATGTCATTAGGAGATTTCATCTGCTTGGGTGTTGATGCAGCCCTCTTGTCGTTATTCTACGTATTGTACAAAAATCGTAAAACATGTTTGGACGCTATAAAGGTAACTATATTAACTTAATAACAATAATAAGGATGTTATACTTTGTGGTCTCCATGCTGCAACTTGTTACGTTCCTCTTATATAATCAATTGTAACAAATACCTTGTAAACGCATTACATTTGTTACCAAATTTTGCTTCTAAATCTTTATTTTTTAAATTGCATTTAGGAGGCACCCGTATTGGAAATTGATAAATCTCTTCGAGCAAAAGTTGTAACCGCATCAGGGCAAAGCGTGCCATACGCAGTAATAAAAGGCACAGTCAAAGCGATGGATCAACCCATTATAAGCACTCACACCAACATAAAGGGAGTAGTTCAGGAGACGATCATAACGGAGCATAAAATGAAATGGAGTTACGTATCGAGATTCTGGTAAAAGCAATAATTCTTGTCTAAAGTGACAATGAGCATAATAATAATTCGTGTATGCATTGTATAATTTTAGGACTGAGATTGAGAACGATGTGGCTAACTCAACTAACTCTGTTCCTTTCGTGTTACTTGGCCCGGATAGAAAATTTTCAGTCGAAGTGGTCAGCCCTTTACAAGCTTCTACTTTATCAATGATGACGATACATGACGCTTTTCAACCGAATAAAAGCGGCGCTTGGGACGCACTCACCAGCTTCTTCGTGGGGGAGAGATCAAAAGGGTTCAGACATATTGAAAAAATGCTTACTGAAGGAACCACGTTGACTGGAGTGGGGGCTTTAGTATTGGAGAATGGAAAAGTGAAAATGACGCCGCCGAGAAACAGCTTTCTATATCATTTAAGCACAGATTCGGAAAAGGAAATAATAAAAAGTTTAGAATCCGAAGTAAAAACCTTCAGAACTTTTTGCGCAATATTAACTGTTGTGGGTGGATCGGTCCTCGTATATATATTATTGAAATATTATCGTCAACACCGCCGAAGGTTAGAAAGAGAACTAGAAAGACGACGTTTGAACGAAGTAATAACGCATCGAAATGAAGAACCGGAAGAAAGAAGTCAAGAGTCGACGTGCCTTATATGTTTAACGAATCCGCGCGAAGTCCTAATCCTTGATTGTGGACATTTTTGTTGCTGTGCTGATTGTGGTCAAATTTTAGATCCATACATTTGTCCTATTTGCCGGGGTCCAATCGTAAGATTAGTACCAGCTTACATTTCCTGATAACTTTCTTTTGGTGTAAAACTGTATTTTAGATAAATTCTTTCCCCAAAAAAAAAAATAATAATAAACATTAAAATTGTACGTCACACACTCACTTTAAATAGTCGCGTATTATTTTCAATTTGAATACTGTTAATTCTAGCTGCTTTAAAAGATAGTAATGTTCATCTAGGTTTTCAAACAACATGGAATAATTTTATTGAGTTAGCTTCATTAAAATAATATTATATTTACGGTATCAATTCGTATTGAAAATATATTTTTTATGGATGAAATTTATGAGATCTACTTAAATTCTATTTTTTAAAACTTATTTATAAGGTTTATTTTATAGACATGAAATAAATTTTCTCGATTGCAAAATTCCTCCTTCGATCTTAATTTTTTATAATTACTTTAGAATATTGCTATAAGTTACAGTATAACTTTTGAAACCTATTATTAGCAAAAACTACGGTTCGGTATTACATTATAATGATAAAATTAATAAATGTTAATGCCACGCGAAAAAAAATATTCCTATTAAAATGTTTTTAAACTTAAAAAGTAATTATCTCATACCGTAGTTAAAATTAAAAATATATTTATATTCTCCTTAAAAAATATAGTATAATATTACCGTATGTGTAATAATAATATTAATCAAAATTAAATTTAAAAAGGATAAAATTAATGAGCATGTCTGCAGAGTTGCATCATATAAAAAAAAAAAGTCTGAATTGCTCAAGAGACTGAATCTTTGTTATAAATAATTCGAACAACTATCATTCATTGAAAGTTTAAGAGCTGATTACTATGCAGTTCATGTTAAAAATGCATTATTTGGTCTGTCAAGGCGATTAACAGCTGACAAGTTGGCTTGCTTCTCTCTCTATTAATGTGAATGCCATATGTTAACGCGCCTAACGCTCATGTGAACGCCCATTGCATGCTTAACCTGCGACTTAGCGGCGCCATAGACAATGCACTCTACCGAGGACATGTGCTTGGCTCATAGCAAAGAAGCTATTTTACAACTTTTTAATATAACTTAAAAATCAGCCACATTTCGATTATATTGACGTGTTAACACTTAGAATACAAATTGGTTTACTAATAATTAGATATTCACTTTGATATATATGTAATTGTGTTTTCTAATACCGGCCTGCAATTACTCGATCGCCTGTGTACCTACCACGTACCCGAAACATCAAGACTAATCGACAATGACAAAATAAAAATAGATTTTTTTTTTTTTTGCAAATTGGCTTTGAGATGGTTAAAATTCTTCTCATTCATTCTGTTTTTGTGCTAAATTTTTTTAGCCATGTTTTTTTTTTTTTTTTCTTATTTTAAAGTTTGAGTCTATAATAGTACAAATGCTAAAACTTATTTATAAAGGCAAAACAAAAATAAGTAAATAGAACTATTTTCAATTTAACCACTGCGTTTATTTTAAATATCTCAAATACTTTGCGAATAACGTCCTTAGGAGCTCGCATTCATCTGACTATAAATTGTTTTTAAAAAATTCGAAATTGCCATTAAAATACACATATAAAAGCTACTTATATCTAACTTTAAAAAAAAAAATGTAATCAAAAAAATTTTAATCTTACTAATCCAATTTAATAATGCTGTCGTTTTGTTTTTTTTTTTTTTTTTGCAAAAATTCTTTTGGCTGTTACTCCAATAACTAAAATTTCGGTATTGATTTTGATGACACTTGTTAACGTAACAGGATTTTTCAAACGTATACCAGATTTAAGGGAAGCAAACTTTCATAGCAACTGTTGTTTTTATTAAGTTGAAAAACAAAAGATTGAGAGGCCCTGTGGTGGGAGTTAATTAGAAGTATTTCTCAGGGTCTTCCCATTCCAAGGAGAAAGTCAACTTGGCGCCTTGGCTTCACTTGGCCAGACTTAGTAGGCTTACGTTTGGCGCCATATATTCACCTACTCACCCCCTTATTCATGACCAATATAGGCAAAGAATCTTGGCTTTTCCTTCTATCTCTTATCGCTCTCGTAGGGATTGCTTAAAAGAGGAGGGAATTTGGTTTTAGCACCCTTCACCTGTGCAAAAGCAATTGGAGCAGCTGAGCACAAATAAACTTAAGTAATAGACTTTCAAAGAAATTTCTTTTCAACACATTACGGAGTAGTTTTAAATATTTGCGACTGCAACATACGAATTTTATTGCTTGTCTTTTAATTCTGTTGGTGGAAAAACTATCAACATGTGCAATCAGCAGGTAATCGCGAGGGATTAACGATAAAAGGAAATTTTATTTCGTTTTATTGCGAATAATAAAAGGTAATGAAATAATTTTATTAACGTTATTGAATGCTTCTTTTCCAAATTGCGGTAGTGTAATAATTGTTTTTTTTTTTTTTAAATATTATTATAATTATGGCTTTAACATTTGCATTAACGATTCTAAATAATAATTATTAATAAGTTTGAGCATCTTACAAAATACGAAGTAATTTTTCTGAAACTTAAAATTTAGTTTAGCGTAAAACTTTTAATAGAAAATAATAATAATTTAAAAAATATTTTACTTTCGATAATAAATTCCCTTTTACTATTTTTTATAATAAATGTTGAAATAAATTTTTTTTTTTATTATTATCATTTAGTTGTGGGATTTACACGCGGAACTAAACTTCTACTCGATTCGCACCATTTCAATTGAACGATTTGAATACGCAAAAACTTAATCAGAAAAAAATTATAAAGATGTCGTTGTAGCCTCTCCTAGGCTTTGCCTGTACGTTCCAATATGATCCAGACAAGCCAAGAAGAGGCTTTCAACGTTCATTTTTAAATCATAGTAAATTAAATTAGCCCACCATCGTTCTTTTGCGCCCACGAAGCGAAATTTCATCAAATTTCTTCAACACCTCGATTGATTTTGGTTTATAATTTGCTTTATAACTATCAATAACTTTATCGAAAAACCAAGGTTTTGTGGGATGCGTGCTAATGAAAGCCCTTTGAAGAACGTATAGATCGACTCCTTTATCTTCTGGACTCGCTTCCACGTGACTAAGTCCGAAATCAATCAACGTTATATTGCTCATTGAATCAAACGGCGGCGATAATAATATATTAGACGTCGTTAAATCGCCATGAATAATATCATTCTTATGCATCAATCCTAAAATTGCTCCCAACTTTTCAGCCAACACAACCAAAGAATCATTCGAGATTTTTTCGATAAATTCTTTAAGAGTAACCCCGTCGGAAATGTACTCCAGCCACAATCGATTTCGGACCATGTCCAAAAAATAAATAGCAGGCGTCTTAATGCCTAGAAAATTAATCTCACTTTGAATCATTTTCATTGTCTACTTACAACTACACAAAATTTCGAAACATAATAATTCATGACCTATGTTGTTTCTAATAATTATCAATGAAAATTAGAATGTATTGTATTTAATTTTACCAGCAATTCGACACCTGACGAGAGACCGAGCTTCACATTTGGTTCGTTCTTTGCATAATACTTCGTCTAAAACTTTATGGCGATATTTTTTGGAAAACCTTTCTTTTATGATGCTGGGTCGACCGCAAAATTTTCCTAAATATACTTTTGCTTCGGCGCCTTGCCGGTATAACCTAATTAATTCAATAAATTATAATTAACTATAAATTATCGTATAAAATATATATCTTACTCTAAATTTTCCTCTAGTACCATGATACTAATTCTTATGTTTAGGTGAGCTGTATTAATTATTGCATCAGCATCCAAGGAAAAAGCACATGTCTACCGCATAGATCACCTTTCGCGCCATCACGATCATCTATGACGTGTGGCCAGCAAGGTCTTCGAACATTCGCGCAATTTATGACGCGCTTGCGCAAGTTATTTGGTTGTAAAAATGTTCAGTAAATGACAATAAACTTATGTTATTAATAAAAATTGGTTTTTATATGTTTGCAATAATAAAGATAGTTAATTCTAAATATTAAAATTCAATAAATTTAAAAAAAAAAATGGTTAATTTTAAGCACCTAATGCACACAAACTCCCAAAATGCACAGAACTATATTAAAATCGATTGATCTGTAACGTTGAAAATCTTGCAGATAGAGGGCGCTAGCTGTCTACGTGGAAAGGCACGTACGCGTTTTCTTGACTTGAAGTTGATTCTTGGAAAGTCCCTAAAAAAATGCCACAGTTCCTGACTGGTTAACGCGCCTTGAAGATGTAAATGAGGTCAATGATTCGCTCGACTCTATCCCTTTTCTCCTAGGAAAAAGAGCGAAAGAGAGAGAGAGAGATATTATACGGGAGCTATGATCTGTGGCCATCTTGTTTTCTTGGATTACGTTTTGAGCAGCGACCTCAGCTTCATTGTCTTTATTCGAGAACCTTGAATTTACTCGAATTTGTGAAAATGGACGATGACGATGCCAATGGTTTCCGAGACGAGTAAAATCAGCAAGAAAATTGGTAAATATCACGCAGTGCATACAGTGCACATCGAATTTTATTATGTGCATAGGATATCCTAAAATGACACCTCTCCTGCATCTCTATTCTTGTTTTGTTTATAATTTCCGTCCTGTTGTTCACGTGCAAAATTAATGTTGATCGTGGAGATTTGTCGCGTGATTTTGAAATCCAGGAACCGGTAGAAGTCAAATAATGTAATGTAACCCTTTGGCATGAAATCGAAATGCGTATAAAGTTATGTACATACCCCACACGCATTATATGCAGGTAAAAGTCAATGTTAACACTCTTGCTTTCATTTACCATCAGAATAAATTATCATTATTTGTAAGAAAATAAACTTCTCACTTCACCGACGTTTTAATCATGGAGAATTAATTGTCTAATAGAAATACCTTGCGTACAAATTTAACCTTTTACAAATCTTTTTTTTTAAAAAAAACTACTGTATTTTTATTACGTACTATAATATTTTTTGGAAACCGAAGTACGGTGTACTTAATAAATTTTAAAATTTATTTATTTATTAAATTTTATTTTATTGTTTAATCTCATGTTTGAGGGATAATTTTTAAATTTTAGTTTGTTTTTATTTCCACTGAAAATACCCGGTACCTTACGTGCGCCCCCCACAAACAAAATAACTTACAGGAATAATAATAATTATTGCTGTAGGTCTATTATACTGCAGCCTACTGTTAGAAAAATTCTGTTTGGAAATTACAGTGCATGTATTATAAATTCTTTAAAATAAGATTACCCAAAATTACTAATAGTAGAAAACGTTAAAGCTTGGGATAAGTATTAGAATCGCAAAGAATTTTCATAGCTTATTGTGAGAGCCGAGTGAGGATCTTGCGGGGTCTGGGAAAAAAAGCTAGCACCAAAGAGTGACCGGAAGTAGAAACAAGATTGAAAAATGCATAGTGACCAATAGTTGGTGATAATGTAGGTGGTGAAATTGTGAGGCGAGAAATATTTTTGGAAAGTTGAGTATTTTTCTTACGCTAAAATGTAAAAGTAAGGTGCCGAGAAACTAAAACTTCTTATTGTAAATATTAATACCGGTATTATAAACTTGTGCAAACAGTGTAAAATTACTTCAAAGTTAATGAAGAATAAGTAAATTAGTTTTTTTTTATCGTGCTTTAATTAACTTTTGGCATGTATGCTTTTGTTTGTGTTTGCATGCGTAGTAATTAAATTAGAAATAAATTAAAAAGAGAGTTGACATTGAGCGTTTCGCACCGTGCTTAATAATTTCTGTTAATTATCTTTACACGTAAAGGTTGTCATTTTCGAATTGACATGTGAAAACGATGCTGATTAATAATTAATTCTGATTATCGCATTTTTTTTTTCTTTGGTCGTTTATAGTTTAACCAAAACAATTCAGGATCGAAATTGATGCCAAAAACAACGATGAGGTCCTTTCAAGTAACGAGCTTTCTTTTGCTGAACACATTCTACGTATTGTTCGTAGAAAGTGCTTTGCCGTATCACCAGCAATCTCCGTACAAGCAACAAGCGCACAATTCATCGAGCCGAACGATGGATCAAGACGCCTTGCCCCATCACGGACGATGCGAACCGATCACCATTCCGTTATGTAAAGACCTTCAGTACAACGAAACTATCATGCCAAATCTTTTGAATCACCAAAAGCAGGACGAAGCCGGAATGGAAGTGCACCAGTTTTTTCCGCTGGTTAAAGTTCAATGCAGTCCCGATTTACAATTTTTTTTGTGTTCCATGTACGCTCCCGTTTGTACAATTATAGATCACGCTTTACCTCCGTGCCGTTCCCTCTGCGACTCTGCCAGACAGGGTTGCGAGACTCTGATGAACAAGTTCGGTTTTAAATGGCCAGAGTCATTAGAATGCACCAAATTTCCCGAAGCGGGTGGCAGCGAGATTTGTGTGGGCGAAAATAATACTCAGAGTCGCAAACCCGGTATCGATCATTCTAGTTCTTCCCCAGTTTTTCCGAAGAATCCAGGGGTAGGAGGCGGGGGCGAAACGCATCGTCCGGCTTACGATCCGTACGGCAATAAAAATAAACAAGCCGTCGAAGTAAAACTCACGTGTCCCACTCAGCTGATTGTGCGCGAGAATTACGACTACGTGCTGCGAATCGGCGAAAAAGAGCTGAAAAACTGCGGCGCTCCGTGCGATCAAATGTTTTTCGACGACTGGGAAAAAACGTTCGTGCGAGTGTGGATCGGCTTTTGGGCGATCCTTTGCATGGTCTCCACTCTCTTCACCAGTCTCACGTTTTTGGTAGACATGCAGCGTTTTCGCTATCCGGAAAGACCAATCATATTTCTCAGCGTTTGTTATTGCATGATTTCGGTGGCTTACGTGGTAGGTTTCGCTATGGAGAAAGAATTAGCATGCAACGAGCCTTTCGATCCACCTTACAATTTACCCACCACCAAAATGACGTCTGTCATTCGTCAAGGGACAAAAAAAGAAGGTTGCACCATCGTATTTATGTTGCTGTATTTTTTCAGCATGGCGAGTTCCATCTGGTGGGTAGTGCTGACCTTAACGTGGTTTCTGGCGGCTGGTCTCAAGTGGGGACACGAAGCCATCGAAGCTAACTCGCACTATTTTCACATGGCTGCCTGGGGAGTTCCCGCCATGAAGACCGTGGCGATTTTAGCTATGGGCAACGTGGAAGGAGACGTTTTGAGCGGGGTTTGCTACGTGGGAATTTGGAACGTGGATGCTCTGCGAGGCTTCGTTTTAGCTCCACTTTGCGTTTACGTGGCGTTAGGTACCATCTTTCTCATGGCCGGCCTCATCTCGCTGTTTCGCATCAGAACTATTATGAAACACGACGGAACGAAAACGGACAAGTTGGAGAAACTCATGTTTCGAATCGGACTTTTTTCCTTCCTGTATCTAGTGCCCGCTGGAACCGTGATCGCTTGTTATATCTACGAGCAGATCAATTTGTCCTCTTGGATGATCACTTGGCAGAGGGAAAATTGCAGACCCGGCGGAGAGTTCGCTTTTCCATGCCCTTATCCTAACGTACCTCACCAAACACTCACTTGGCCCAAACCTAATTTCAGTGTTTTTATGATCAAGTACTTTATGACGATTATCGTAGGAATTACTTCGGGCGTTTGGATTTGGTCTTCGAAAACCTTCAACTCGTGGAGAAATTTCTATAATCGATGTATCGCTCGGCAAAGAAGAACTGAGGCACACGTGTAAATTTTGCAGCTAATATTTTATCTTCTATATATAATTATATATATAAAAAAAGACAAAGCATTTAAAGAAAATTCATTTTAGTGCCATTTTATTTTTTATTCGTTTTTTCTTTCTTCGAAATTTTCAATTTTGAATTGACGTACAGCAGTGGGAAAGCAGATATCAAAATTGTTTTTTTTTTTTTCATTGATGATGTACAAAGTGCCAATTTTTTTGTCTTAAATGTTTTAACACTATAATTTTTTTTTTTGAAATTTGAAAATACAAGAAAAATATAAGCGAACGGGAAGGTCATTGCCGAAGGGAACCCAAAAACGTTTTTTCTCCTTTCATTATTAACTACGTACATTCGATTGTTGTCTAATTCTGATAATATTACTTTCATATTATTATTATTATTTTTTTTTTATTATGAAATATCGGCATTCGAAATCGATTGAAAAGATTTTGTTCGTTGTTTGAAAAGCGGGTAATAAGACTCTGATTTAATAAATAATTACAAACAATATGTTGCGTGAAAAAGTTAAAAAAAAATGTGTAGGAAATATTTGTACTTCTCAAGCTTTATTTTCGCCGTTTCTGGTCATAATTAAAATAAATTAATGAATAACTTTGACATGACTGAATAGATTTTAAATTGAGATTATGGATTTATGCCATTTTGACTTTTTGTGATTTTAATATTAAAATCATTATTTTATCCAATATATTTGGCAGTATTAATTCGTCAATATGTTGTTAATTCCACAATATTTGTGACGACAATTATACAATAACTTAACGCAGTCATTGGTGTAATACTCAATTTAATAATCGAATCTCGTATCCGAAATAATTATGTTGACGTAATTGTAATAAAAAAATTTCCATGCGTTGGAAAATGATATTATGTAAAAATGGAACAACCTGCGAATTCGCTATTAAAGCCGCTGCTGATAGCTTTTTGGGGCTTTCAAGTCCATTTTTAATGAATTTCTTTTTTGAAATTTAATGTTAAAAAATGATCATATCACCGCAATCAACCCTTTTAAAGCTTTACTAGCGCACAATTTTTTAAAATATAAATGTCCTCATCCAATTACATAAATGAATCAGTTAGATTCCATACTTTAATGTTTCCTATGCTATCATTGTTAGCTGCCAACATATTTGTACTTAAACAATGTAAAACAAGTTCACTTTGTAGTGTTTTCATTTGTATCGTTCTTATCATAATTTAATAAAAAAAAAATTCATTTTAGAGTAAATAATTACGGTAATTCGTTTACTTGAACTAAGGTACAATAGTTTTTCATTCCACTTTTATATTTGACGAATGTATCAAAAATTACTGTTTTTACAACTCGTTGAGAAATTTGCATTAATTAAAATATTACTCCGTATTAATTACACAATTATAATTTAAAACTAAAAGAAAAAAACACCAACCGCCTAACAAATAAAGAAAATGTTTCACTCTATATTTAAAATAAACCTAATGAACCTAAATAAAATTCAATAATCTGGATGACTAATCTGGACTTAAATGTAGGAGGGCCGGCCCCAAAATTGCTTAGCAAACTTTATTAACGGCATTAATAATTATGATTCAAGATTATGTACATACGGTATTTAAAAAAAAGCAGGCGTAAGTACGACGGTGATTCGTAAAGTAAGGGCCGTTTGGTCATTAAAAAAATAAACTCGTAAAACAATATAAAAATTATCTTCCTCACATTTCCACATACATGTACTGTAATTGCATCTTTTTCAAAACATTTCTACTACAGTATCTAAAAGACAGCTTTTTGACTTCCACAGCATAAGACTCTGCCGCCGATCATTCTTTTTTTATTTATTTACTTTTCATCATTTTCTTCAAGTATTTTTTTCAGTTTTTTCATCAATTTTCCTATCTATTCTTTTTTATCCGTTTTTTAAAAAAATATTTTCCAATTGTTCATCAGTTTTTTTTTTTCAGTTTTTTTTTTTTTAACTTTATTTGTCAATTTTTACTTTAAAATTTATTTATTAATTTTTCTTTAACTTTATTTCCATAAATTTTGTTTATTTTTTTGTCAATTTATTTATTAAAATTAGAAAGCAAAAGATCGGCGGCAGATTGTTATGCAGTGAGAGTCATTTGAACTGTCGTTTTGGAAAGAGATACAATTATGTGGAATTGTGAGGTAGATTATTATGTAGTAAACTAAAACTGTAAAAAAAAACCTTTTTCTTATGAGTCATTTTTTATATTTTGTGGCCAAACGGTCCTTACTTTACAAATTACCCTCGTTTTATAATGCCTACTTTAACTTTCTGGGCCATTTAACAATTACGATTACATTTTAACTCGTTTGAGTTAATCCTTTCGAAATTTGACTCAGATCCGGTTAGCGTTTGAACAAAGTAGTTATAAAATTTAAATGATCTCTATTACCGGTCCTTATGGAATAGAATTAGTGATCTAATAATAGTAATCGAATTTCCATGACATCTTTTGCTTCTATTGAAGACTGAGCATACATTAATGTTTAACGTCGTATTAAATTTGCATAAACAATTTATTTGATGTTTATCCAAAACATGTTTACTCAATTATTTGAATCTACGTGAAAGTCAAACAGTCGATTTTAGCAATTAAAACACTTTTTAGAGCGCGTTTAAAAACAAGTAGCCTATTATAAATTATTGCAGCGGATGCAATAATCGTTACACTTTTTATTTGATTTTTATTAGTTACCCTAATAAAGACATTAATAGATGTGTAGCGTGTTATTTAATCATTTAGTTGTGTGTGACGCTTAAATAGGAAATTCTTTGTTAAACCTCATATAAATATTGGTATCGATGACTACAAAATTCAACTTGCAAATTTCATCTCACCACAGTCACTACTGTACCAATATTCCACAAACAAATTGAAGCCATCGCAAAATGAATTCTCCACTGATTTCTACCTTTTCTCTATTTTTCGTCGTTTTATTGGCACACTCGACGGTAAGGTTTCTATATTTTTTACTTATAAAAAAAAACTGAATTTTTTTTAAAATGTTCTAGCTTGGAAAAGAACCCGGAAGTTGTGCTCTAAGCGATAAGGTTGTTTAATTAAATTATTTATCGTTTTAGCTGATTTACATAATTAAACTGTTTGATTATTTAACTAAAAGCAATTAGATGTTGCTGTAGATTGCATGAAAAAAATTACCGGAAGTAACGATCCTGATGCTATCGCTAAAGCTTTAGAAAATGAAGTAAGCCTATGGACTATTGCCGTCTCAAAAAACAAATTTCAAATTAATTTTAAATTTTAGAATATCAGCGATAAAGTAGAAGAATGTTTGTATACGTCTTTGGAAATTGTAAATATATATTTCGAGGGGAAAATATTTTATAATATTGCTATAAAGGTAAAATGAGTATTATTATTATTGTATAGATCAGCGGAAATAATTTTAATGCCGAAAAGTTTCTTAAAATGGTCCAAGAGATGAACGCAACTGCAGAGGTAAATTACATATAAATTTATCCTTTAAAATTAGAAAAAAATATATTTTATTTTCTTCCAAATTTCAGGTAAAAAAGCAATTGCAAACATTAATGGATGGGTGTGTAGCAAAGCACGACAAAGTATATTAATCATTAAAAAAATCTCATTTTTTCTTAACATTTAATTCCTTAATACAAATTTATTGATTATTTATAGTCAAAAGCTAAGGAAATTGTTGATTGCATGGAAGATGACATCGAAAAAGTAAAATGATATCACCGGATATCATTAATGATAAATTCTAATGATTTTTATTATTATTTATAGATCTGCATGTAAATATTTTTCTTGCCTTTATATTAGCTATTTTTATTCTATTGTTAGGATAGGAACCAACAGCAACATATAAATTTAATAATTTAAATAATATTTCACATTAATATAAAATAATATTTATTATAATGCCTATTATAAGGTGACTATAAATGCTAGTTTCTGAAGCAATATTAATTAGGCTACTCTTAATTAATATTTTGATTTAAAAAGTTTGGTTGGTAAAAGCGAATCCGGAGAAATGAAGTCGGCGGCGATGAACGCAGCGGCTGAAACGGCTCAAGCATCAGGGTCGGGCGGAAAGAGCACTACCGGCTCCCCAAAAAGCTCCACTAATTAAGATGGGTGAATACTGTACACTCATTTCATTCGAAAACATCAAATAATATATTTAAATATTAATAGATCTCTTGTTTTAATGTGTCACTTTGTAGAACTTTTTACGTGTTTACGCATCGATTGACATTTTGCAGACTCAGTATATTGACTTCGATTTTTGGAATCAATCGACTTCTCATTCAAGAAATAATTCGCACTTAATAATATTAATATAATTATGCAACAGAATTAGAAATTGTTGGCATCAAATGCAAATTTATAATTAATAATAAGCTTTAATAAACACATAAATATTGATTCAATATCTCAAGTTGTCAATCCGAAATATTTTTTCTGTTGATCAAAATAGTAATTTTAAAAATTCATTTTGATAATCTCTATGCGCCAATATAATTCGAGATTTTCCCCTTAAAATAAAAATGAATACATGTACTCATAATCTTGTAACTACAGTGTACCCGTAACTTTTCTTAACAAAATATTTCTCTTGAAGGAAAAAAGGCTAAAAATTCAAAAATCTTTTGCTTAGCAAATCTATTAAATGATATTAGCAAAAAAGATATGCGGGCTATATTATAGTCTCTATGGTTTATAGCATTGAGTGGAATTGAAACTTTGAAAGGTCTTGGAAAAAAAAATGAATCAAAAACATCATGCCGTTAATTTACAGTTCCAACTTTTGTTGCTTTAATGTGAAACATATTCATATTATGCTTTAGAATGCTAGTGTGGGGCATGATGACTTATTTTAATTATTACAGTATTTCCGTATTTGCTGTTGCTGCCATTAGCCAAAAACTGTTTAAAGTTCTACAATTGCACCTAAAGTGATTCTCAACTTCCGATTTGAAAACGGCTCAAAAGTAAAAAAAAAAAAAAAAAGAAAATATTAAAATATCAAAAGCTTATTATTTTTTCCCTAAATACAGTACAGTATAACATAACCTGTGCCGGACTCCCGCCGCCCCTTTCCGGTGGCGTTCGGGGACAACGCCACTGGATTTCTTGCGCCCTTAGCGACCGCCTAGTTTACCTCAATGATTTACCCCGCCCTGAACCATAGTCTTAACATCACTAATGTGAACAATGGTACATGGCAGGTTTTAGTTGATTATGACTATTTCGAATCGCATGCGTATATAATTGTGATTGCTTTATACCGACAGTTTAAATAATTGTATAGTAGGCTACATTGATTGTAAACATTATTTATATTTAATTTATTGATGAAGACATTTCAAACTTAAATTTGTGTATACCTTTTTGTATAGTAAGCCTATTTTATTTTTGGCATGGAATGGCTGGAAATTGCATGTCTAATCAGGAATTCTCATAAAATCCGCATCGATCAATAAAATATTGTAAAGAGTAACCTTTAACTAATGTACGAGTACGTAAAAAAAAAAAAAAAAAATTTTTTTTAGAAATCATTGTCTTAAAGATAAAACTTATAACGTTTTATTTTAAGGAAATACTAAGCTTAAACCCTGAATGAGATATTAAAAAGATCGATTTGAAATACATTTGTTTGTTTTTTTTTTTGTCTATTTTTTTAAACTTTACTGGCTAAAAGATGAGCAGCTCCTCGGCATTAAACTTCCAATACAAAAAAAAAAAAAAATTTGGTCGCATACGATAAATGATAATTTAAAATTATACATGTTATTGCCCAAGCAAGCACTGCGTAAGCCCAACCTCCCCATTCCTCTTCCGGCGTCAAATTTTCAATTTATTTTTAATCCAGAAGGAGGAAAAAGGACGTGCGCCTCCCTCTCTCCCCACGCACAAATACACACGAGTCTTATGTACGAATTAAATCTTGACTCGAGAAACAGTTGTAAGCTTATAGTCAATTATTAATAAAATCCATTTGAAAGAAAAAAATAATACAGTATTACAATACACTAATTTGGTCGGTCAAACCAAGTCGTCTTTAATTAGAGGAAGAAAGCTTAGAAAGATAACATACTACATGTACACATGTATTTCATAAGTTTAAATTAAAATAAAGCTAAATAAATTTAAAAAAAAAAAAAACACTTTCTGATCATCAATTGAAGCTTTTTTAGAGGGGGATTAAACGTACTGAAAGTATTAATATTTTTTAATAGACCTGTAATTGCAATTACAGTATTGTAAATAAATATTAATTTCATATTTTTTTGTTTTATGCTAATCAAATCTAAAGTAAAAACTAAAGTACGAGTAGGTTGAGGTAATTATTCTCCTACTTTCATAATTTTGTTTATGCAATAAATAGCGACAAAAAAATTATTACAGTATTTAAAAAATTATTTTTCATCAATAATAATTAATATACGAACATTATAATAAATATCCACCTATATACAAATCTAGTCAATTTTATAGAATTTGTATTGATATTTTTATTTATTATTATCTACTGTATATGCCTACAAAAATAAGTAATACATTTTGATGAAACTACAAAAAAGCCGCCCTTTTAAATATTCATCGCACGAATCTAAAAACCAATGTATCTATTCCAAAAATAAAAGTAAAAATTCAGTAATATATTAATTAAAATAAAACGTCATTCTATGTACAGCATATTACTGTATTTGTTTTTTATTTATAGAAAATCATTTACCACATTAAAAAAAAATAATGATTTAAAAACTGTTAATTACTTTTACAAGTTTAGCCAAAGGGCCTTACTCTGGATAGTTTTCCCTTTAAACCTAATCGAAATCGTGAATATATTTGAAATATCAAAAAAAGAAAAAATTGAAACGAATGTAAACATATTTTTTTTTCTTATAGAATAAAAAAGATATAATATCGTCGGCGCATTGAGAATTGTTGGATTTGAAACGAGAGAAATGAATTATTCAAAATCAAATCATACGCTCCATAGGAATTGGAAGAGTATAAAAATCAAGTGACAAACAGTGTTGGGTCACATTCACTGATCTGAGCAACAACAGCCATCCTCACTCAAATTCAGTAGATCACAAGTTGAAAAGTTTTATTGGGTAAATAAAATCGTAATTAAAAGTAATTTTAATAAAAATTTAATTTAACTATTTTTAAGTTATATCCGACGACTAAGTGAACAATGAATCGCCAAGTTTTATTATTCTTTGCTGTCAGTGTCATGATTTTGTTGCAGTCGGTTAATTCTCAAATCAGTAAAAATATATTAATTTTATTTTTCATCCAGTTCCAAGTTGGAATTAATTGAATTTAACTTTTAAATAGCATTTTCTCGAGATTGGTCACCAGCAGGCAAGCGCTCTTTTAACAATAATAATTGCAATGGCTTTCTCAAAAATTTATTACCCCAAATTTACTACGCGGCGGAAGTAAGTATCTATTTTTTTTCATTTACTTTTTAAATAAGCTAATTAAAATATTTCAAAATGTAATAAAATAGGCCTGCATGATGCATAATTCACCATCAGCTGTACCAACTGAGAACCAAGGATTTCAAACAAGAATATGACCACATGATTAATAATGTATGCTGACCGGACATCGTCGATCGTTATTAATTCCAAATTAAAATTATAATTATAAAAAAAATGTTTACAGAAATATTTGAAATAGCGTGTAAATAAATAATTATGAAACTTATTTGCCTCTCAAGAATTTGATTTTGCCATAATTTTCTTAATTCTGCTATAAAAACTAGTTCTTTAAAGTTCTAAAACAATTTCATAGAAATACAACAAAATATGGAAGAAAAACAACCTTGGTTTTTCAAATTTTTTTAAAATCCTATTTTTATTTTAAATAGTTTTAATATCATAGCTATGTTACTATGCAACCGTAATAATATAAATTAATAATTTATACCCGCGTTTACGTTTTTCAATAACACAACAAGACTTATTATGAATTGTCTCTTAACTTAAGTTTATTTGAAATATAATTATTTCTATAAATAGTAAAAATCTGAAAGAATGGATAGTAAAGTATAAGTTATCGCATAATTATTTCTAAAATAATTTTATTTACTGACTTTCAATATTGCATAGTTACCGCATATTACACACTAGCAAACGCATAATTTTCATTTGCAAAAACTATGCGGTTAATAATAAATCCAAAAATAAGATATTTTAAAATAAAACATCTCGTTTGTCCACAATCATCTAATGCCTGAGCAAACGTTTGTCATGTTTAAATTGCGCATGCCTAATTAGGAGTTTAAGCTATTTACGCAAAATATGGAGTATCAAAATACCCTAAATAATATTTCAATCTGTTGATTTCTTCACATTTATTAATTGTTTAGTATTTTTTTATACTAAAAACACTTTCCGTTCTTTAAAATTACTCCCCCTTGATGCCATTTGGCGTTTCCGCTAATGCTTCAAACTCATGGGCAATTGTCCCAACAAGTTACAGAAGCTGCGCCTATTTAAAACTCCTCAACTTTAACAGTTTTTATAAAATAAAGTCCTATGCCCCCTCACGATAGATTCTGCATGTAAGAATACTGTAAAATTAATTGTTCTTTAAATAATAGTAAGTTTATTTCAATTTCTAAATTTAGAAACCATTTTACTCGTTTCATGGCCTGTATTACAAAACATTGTCTACGTACTGTATTATCACTTAACCAAATGATTAATAGTTATTCGGCACTTCTAAATCTGTTCATAAAATAACAAAATATTCTGATATCAAAGGTTAAATAAAATCCGAAACGATGCGAACCATACGAGAATTGAGAGCATTGAATGAGATGATTGATTGAAAACCGAAATGAAATTACTTAAGTTCTAATCGACCGTTAAATTACTTCGAAATTTACGAAAAAATAGAAATCGAGAAGTCTGAAAACAATGCAACGGCCTTGCGTTTAAGTGGAATATGCAGTCAACATATTGCAATTAAAGAGAATCTACGCATCTTGTTTTGATTTATTACTGAGAATTGTTTATATTGGATTATTTCAATTAGGAATTGTGACGTCAACTTGAAATTGATATATCCTTCAATGCTTTTACTAAATGTATTTAAACCTGGTTCAGCATCCCTTTATTTACACTTCTCATAAGATATCAACACAGCAGGTTTTAAGAATCTTAACCAATACAGTATATCAAAAGTTAGAAATGAAAAATTTAATGTTATTGGCTGTTCTTATAGTACTACTTTGCTCCATAAATCAAAGTTATGGACAAAATAAAAAGAGACTACTTGGAGGATTTAGGGAGGTTTCAGCAGAGGACCGAGCCCAAGAAAAGATTCAAAATATTATCAACTTAGGAACCGATCATGTTGTGACCAATTCGAATCCCCAATTATGCAGGGAAGCTTTATCATTGAAAAAAATTGAAAGACAGGTAATATTTTTTTAATCTGAATTTAAAAAAAATTTTGAATTATATATTTTTTTTTAAAGATATTCAGAAAGGCTCATAATTATCGTATAACCTTAACCATTCAAACAAATGCATGCCCCAATCAGTCCACAACCATGGTACAGTAAAATAGTCATGGTGGTTATAATTAAAAAAAAATCATAATTATTTTTAACCATTCAAATTTTAGAAAACTTGTACAGTAATAGTTAACGACGTGATAGAGACGAACGTGGCCACAGTTTCCCGATTTAGGTGTAAATAATCAACAAGAAGTTTAGCATATTCGTTGAAATACTACCTTCTTTTTTTTTAAAGTTTATTTTGTAAAAACTGTCAATACCGGTAATATTAATTACCATATTTCAAATATTATAATAAAAAAAAGTACCGGTAATTGTAATCTCTAGTTAATTAATTGACTATAAATTGAAAATAGAAAACGCCCTGAATTTTGTATGATAATAAAAATAATAAGACTAATTTATTTCTGTGTCAGATTTTATCGAGCTATAAAATGGGAATGTACCAAAATGTACGCGCTTCTTTAGATTAATATCGAATGGTACATTATATTTCATTTATAACTACAGTGCACAAATTATAGTTCAAACTATGATAACAAATTATGGTCTCTTTTGTGTCAAAATTAATATACCAAATCATTAACAACATCAAAATATTCAGCCAAAATTAAGGAAGACTAACCTGTCGGGTACGTAGGCTTACTGGGTATATTGTATTTCAATTCTTATTGATTTCATCTAATTCTTCGCGAATGCAATCGGCCAACATTTTCAAACCCTTTAAAATAAAAACAACAAGCGTTAAACTTCAAAAGACTCAAAATTTGATTGAATTTATCAAACTTGATTTATTTCCTCGTCGCTCGCAATTGAAAATGAAGCTCTAAGATATGGAGTGTCAACATCATCCATTGTACACGATTTACCGGGGAGAAATGCAACCTAAAAAGTTTTGAAAATAAAATCGCCAAAACAAAAAATTATAAAATAGAAAATGCCTACATATTTCTTTAACAATCTTTCAGTAACAATTTTAGATGTATCCTTTATACCAAAAACTTTAATCCAAAAAAACATTCCTGCAGAAGGCACATTCCATTCAGCCAGACCTTATAAGTAAATATTAGATGACAAAATTATTAAATATAAATCAAGATTTAATATTTTCTACCCTTGAGATGAAGGTTAGCGTAAAATAGAAATTTATCCCGCCGTGATTCATAAAACTGGGCCACTCTAAAACATTCGATTATCTTAAAATTTCAATTTGTTAATTTTATTATTAAACACTAATGCAAACTTTTTTGTATGTTCAATAAAATTATCAAACCCCCATCTTGATAATGTTTCATGTATTAACACCTAAAACAAAAATTAATGCAATTAGATTTTTCACACTACTGTAGTAATTTTTTTATATAATTTTTGTATTTGCTTGAGAGTCACTAGAACTATGAAGTTGACCTGACTGAATATGCAATACAATTTGCTGAACTAAATATTCTGGACCTGTCACATACCCTAATCGAATTCTAATCGATAAAATATATATTGTTAAAGTATTTACAAAATAAATATCAGTAATCGCTCAAATTTTACCCGCCAGACATGATTTTCGAAAAAGAATCAAATCTTAAAACACGTCCATCAACGTCAAGAGACAAAAAACTAGGAACTCGTTCCTAAAAAATTATTACCGATAGTTCAAAAAAAATATTGTGCCGGCATATTAAAATAAATAAACCATTGTTATTACTTTAGCAAAGGAAATGAAATAATATGGATCATCTTCCAATATAATTAAATTATACTCTTGGGCAATCTGAAAATAAGTTTTATAAATACAGTACTTGCAATATTAATATAAATAAAATATCGAATTTACTTTATAAATTTCCTTTTTTCTCTCAATTAAAATTGAAGTTCCCACTGGATTGGCCCCATTTGGAATTGTATACAGAATTTTTGGCACATTATTTTTGTTGTTTTTTACATCTTCAGGAGTCCATCGAGACAAAACCTTTCTTAATGAGTCTGGAATTATTCCATCTTTATCGCCTTTTACTTTTAAATGATTAACTTTGTATGGCTTCAACTGGACGTAAAATAAAATATTAGTTCTCCATTTAATTTATATAATTTTATGTTTATGAATTACAATGGCGACGGTTCCAGAATAAAGATATTCTTCTCCCAACACATTATCTCCCACATTAAGCATCATTTCAAACGTCTGAATTCATAACATCAAAAAAATAAAAATTAGAATTTTCCGTATTATTCGTAATAGAAGTAGATGCGTAAGTTTCTATTTTATTAAACTCTTTTTAGGAAGAAGAAAGAGGGCCCATCACCATTTTTTTTTATTATTTCTTAACTCATAACTTAATCATTTTTGGTTAAAAAAAAAAAAACGTACGCAATCTAATACCAATGACGACCTAACAATGGCAAGCGCATAACAAATGATGTTGATAAAAAAATATATACTTTGCTCATGGCATCCTGACTTCCGCTAGTAACAACAGTGGTCCATCCACCCGGAATTTGTGGATTGTGAAGTCTTTTCTGATAATCCTTCAATTCGGCAACTAACTTTATATTACTACAATAATAATTGTTTTCCATTTAAATAACGTTAACCACGAATTTAAACTCAACACAAACCCTTCCGATGGTCCATATTGTAAAGCGGTAGTCAGTAAGTCTCCATCAATAGTTATTTGCTTCCCATCCCTGATATCGAAATAAATATTTATTCAAATCACCAATATTATAATCAAAATTATATACTTTAAAGTGACCAGTATAGATTGAAACGGATACATATTTGCATTCGGTAATCCTGCTGCTAAATTAATAATTGGCTTTGGAGAACGAGCGATGTATCCATCTAAAATGATCATAAAAAAATTATTATAAAGAAATTAAAATCATTTTCACCAAAGGACCGAAACTTTCTTAAAGTTCTGAGCGGTGACGGAACTCTTGCCATCGAAAGCTTGTTTAAAAATCGTGAATAATCCATGGTTCCTATTCGTCTTGAACTCACTGTCCAAATAACTATTAAATTAAATTAATGCAAATCAGCAAAATAATTTTTTGCAACCGTAGTGGACCTGGCAACAATTTAAAATAAATTTTAAGTACGTTTTAAGATTGATTCGATAGTTCAGTTCTAAAGATTAATGAGAATATAATCATTTTATTAAATCAACGTTTTAATCGATGTCCATTACAGAGTATAAAAGTTCCGACAACAGCCTTGAGCTGCAAAACCCATTTCAAGGTCGAAGAATATTGTTAAGATTATCACTACTCTTATTGTGTTTCATTAGTTTCATTGTGACTAATTTAATTGAAAAGTCGCCAACTTTTGTGCGATTTCTCGAGTAAAATTAAGAACAATAACATTAATTAGGTTTTGAAGTTGCAAATTTAGCTTGGTCCACATAATATATGGAGAAAAAAAATCTCAAAACTATAATTCAATTACCTCTTCGCAAATGTTTTGAAGCCATTTGACCTGACTTCTAGTACAATTATTATTATTATTAATTATTTTATCACTTAATCCAAAAACATCATAATTATTACATGTAATGAAGATTATCGGTACTTAACAAAACTTCAAAAGGTGATTGCCGCGCTCATTGTTGACACTCGAAATACTGTACTGAATTTAATATAAAGCATCTCGCAAACCACAAGCAAAAATTGAGACAGGTCAAGCTTTTCCCTAGAATCAGGTGGTAAATACAAATGACCTTGTCCATTTGATATAGCTTCTCAACCTGCAACTCGCGGTCACTAAAAGAGCCGCGCTTGATCTAAAATAATCTGCCTACAAAGATTTCAACCTAAAACCATAGTTACTATAAAACTAAATGTTAACTAATAATTAATTTTTTCATAAACAACAACGCAAAATCTGCGAAAATTTAATTCGACGGTTATAGTTTGGGGGTCAGCATTATCACAAAGGTTGTAGACCTCGCAGATGAATATTTTTGAAGATAAAAAGGAAGCGCTCTAATACGCATGCGCATTTCGAAAAATCCGCTGCGCTTATTTTAACTGTTTGGGAAAAAAAATTAATTATCTGATCGCAATCTAAACTGATTTACAAGCACGAGTCAAATCTTTTCAGGTTAATTACTTCAATACTATTAATATACAAAATAATTATTATTAAAATTAATAAATTGGCATTAGCTTGAATGCTCCGAGCTAATACAATCTTCACATGAACATCAACAGTGTTACATCTGTACTCGTATTAAAATCGTCAATAATCCGGTAAATGCATTGGTGTAGTACTAGTAGGCTATACAAATCTTATTTCCCCTAAAATATTTACTTATAGTAATTTATAATTATTAATTCTGCTTTACACAGACTCTGATTCAAACCCCAAGTATTTCAACGTATACTCTACTTAAATATAATGTTCGACATTGACTGGCAAGCGTGGCTCGAAAGTATCGTCCAATACGCGGCTAAAAACCCTGGCACATTCATCTATTACATCTTAGTTACTTTATCTCCGTTATTTCTAATAAGCGCCATTCTTTCGTGGAAGTTGGCTAAACACTTGGAGCAACAGGAACGAGATAAAAAGAAGAAAGCTAAACGAGAAGCCAACATTTTAAAGGCTCGTCAAGGAAGCAACGCCCATCCTCACAAATCCAAAAAAGCAGATTAATTCATCGCTGTACAACTTCGCTAGATGTACTGTACTAAAATGCAATCGTACTTTTATTTCACCTGATATTTTGCAATTGTTAACTACGCCATTCCTGTTAAATCTTTTGTTTTTATATAAATGAAAATAACTAATTTTTTTCTACACTACTGTATACCGAAATGGAATCGGTGAATGCGCTTTATAAACTTTGTACAGAGTAAATAATTATAATTATGGTACAAAAAAAAAGAGAAGTTTGATTTTTGACTAAAGTATTTACCCGTGGCCCTTTTTGTCTTGATCTTTTCCAGGAATATTTTCATACTCTTCATATATTGGGAAAGGTTCTAAAATGTATTGTCAAAAACAAGAAAAGTAAGTCTTTATCATAGTCAATCGTGACAGATTTCATTACTTTTGGCATCCTGGGCTTCAATTATATTGCTGACAGATGTTTTATTCTTCAGCTAATCGAAAAATAAATACGGTATAATAAAAATCCAAGTTAAAAATCAAATGAATAAGAAACCTCTTTTTCATCAAGTGCCTTGGCATTGATTTTCTTTAAGTCAGCTACAGCTATGTTAGCATTTATTTCCTAAATTAAAGGTATTTTATTATATTATAAGTCAATTATTAATACAAAGTCTTCAATAATAATTAGCGACAACAAATGTGATTTCAATTTCTTTGACTTACTTCTTGGCTGGGAGGATTGTCTCTACGAAATCGCAACCAGGCTATAAATATAAAACATTTGAACATTCGATTATTTATTTATAGTTTTCATTTTATTTTTTTTTTGTTTGGCAAATTAAACAATTTAAAAATTTAAATATCAAAGCTATAAAGAAAGTGTATTTCGTTTTCAAATGCTGATAATTTTACTGCCGGTAATTATTTTTAACCTACGAAGATAACAGTTTGGAAAAATTATACATAATTATTATACCCTCCTAGATTATACCTTGCCATTCTGGAGGTAAATCCTTATCAAATTGCTCTTTATCAATAGGTTTGAACCATCTATTTGGCCTTCTTTTTCCTGCTTGAGGATCTATTTAAAAATAATTAAGTAAATTTAATATTCAATTTTGCTCAATGTCCTACCTGCTGGAATTTCGTAGTACGCAGTACCGAGATGATCCTTCCCGATTAAAGTGCCGCTTGGCCTCTTTTTTATTATCGACGATTTGAAATTATTCCAAATCCATACTATTATTCCTTGTTTAGCTGACATTATTTTACGTAATGTTAAAGGAAAGTTAAATATTTTATTTTATAATACCGGCATAATTATTATTGGTTTTTCTTCTCACATGGATGCAATATTGCTGTCTGCTATTAATCTGCTTTCAGAAACGGAAAAGGCAAAAACGCAAACTGTCAAATTGACAAACTGTGGTAAATACACCCGGGATTTTTTAAAAAATTTAAATAATGGCAGTTTTAGTTCGATTAACAATAATTGTTAAATAAATTAAATCACCGGTATTTGTTTTTTTTTTTTTTAAACTAGTGTTTTTTAATTAAAGTTAACTGTTAAATTTAAAAAAAATCAATTTGAAAACTTTCGTAGGCTATTTCGGAGGTTTTTAGAATAAACTTGCAGTAAATTTAAGAGGCTTTTTTCTCTATACAGTAGTGTATTATACACAGTACATGTATACAATCATATTAGGTATATTTCTGCTATGACACTTTTCTACGGAGAAAACTTAATTAGCTTACCAGCAGTGGCGTAGGACAAAAAATTATTTCTTCGCCCCCAACTATAATACTTAAATTCAGTATAAAAGTATGGATAGTCAGCGGCGGATGTTTTCAATTGAAATTTTCCACCCTGAGGCCAATTTTTTTTATTTTTTTATGGCCGCTTCTAAGAAAATAAAATGGAAATATTTTAAAGAAAATTAACACATTTCCGTATTTTGAGGCTCTTGGCCGCCCCTAGAATTGTACCGCCCTGAAGCGGTGGCCTCACCTGGCTTAATTGGAAATCCGCTTCTGTGGATACATAATAATATTATATCTACCCTTACAGTTTGCAAAAAGTCCTTCATTATTACATTTAAAATGTTTACTTCTAGTTTAAGTTACTCTTGATGGTCATGTATCCTTCCAAAATATACAGTAGCATCTCCCAATGATCGCCTACTTGGTTTATTAAATTATATTGGAATATTCAGTCAATGATTAATCTTAAATAAGTAAATACTTGATTATCACTCGATCATTCCTTGAGCATTACAGGGGCATCACTTTATACGGCAAAGGAGACGGGGATTACTCGTGAGTAACGTTAATTGGAAAAAAAAAATTTAGAAAGAAAAAGAAATCGAATAAAAACAACTGATTTTATCCGTGAATTAAAAATAACAACAGAAAAGTAAATTACACTTTTGATCAAAAATTTTCTTTTTGTAATGGCTGGAATGTGCACTACAATGCTTTTGATATGAAGTAAAACTGTGAAGTAATAAAGTTACTAAAAAACAATATTTTATAATAATGTAAGAAAAAAGTAAACTATTTTGTTAAAATAATAAACTTTGTCTTTCAATTGAACCTAAGCGGACAATAGTCCATTTTGCCCTCGACATCTTTACCTTTGGCACCTTTACCCCTTGAGCCTTGTCAATCTAAGTAAATTTTATTAACTAATTGTTGTAATTCCGGAAGTCGTTTTAAAGTCATCATCTCTAACATCAGAATCCTAAAAGGTCGATTACAATCGAGGGGAAAAAAATTAAATTTATACCGTAATTTTTAATTTTTATCTTAAGGGATATAGCATTTAATTTATAATAATTATTTTACGAATTACATTTAATAAATTGAGATACGTCAAGTTGACATAAATTTATAAGAATTAAACAGAATAAACCCTTTATTGTTTTTTTTTTTTTTTATAGAAATTAGAGATTTCAACTTCTAGGATTTTGTCCTGCATCCCATAAACGTAACTGACTTACGGTATAAAATCATTTTTACTTTTTATTCATAAATATTGATTAATTATAATAACTTAGGAATACATACGGGTACTTAAAGAATGACGTGTAATATTTTCTTCATAAAAAAATTTGCAGTTTTAAATAAAGTAGGCCTAAAATTAATAATTATTTAAAGTTTATTTACATGTATAAATATCTTTTTGGTGTTGACAAACTTGGCACTCAACATTACAGCACCATATCACTTTGCAGTGACAAGAAGAAGTGACAATTGTCACTTGGGTATTGTGTCCACGACCGCAGCACAAGATTTGGCAACTACTTCCCCGGTCACACTCCCTGCCACTGGTACCAGCAGAATATTTACTCTTACGGCAAAAGTCTGGCGAGTTATCTAAATAGACTAGCTCCTTCGGTTTGGATCCCAAAATAACGGGAGGGAACCTAACCTCTTTTTCTTTCTTATAATTGTTTTGACTGGCATTGTAAGCACTTTTCTTCATTATTTTCCGTTTATCACGATAGAAACGCTTTTTGATTGGCTTGAGGTTTTTCGATCCAACGTAAGTTCTGCTGGCTTCGTTGCTGGAATCGATGGAAATGGCAACCTCGTACTTATGTTTTAAACTTCGCCCTACGTCGTTGAAGTTGGCCAACTCTTTCCAACACGTTTTCATCGCGCATGTTCCGGATACGCCATGGCACTTGCATCTTTTTTTCACCATTTCTTTAACTACCTGTAGCAAACTAATTTTAAATTAAGAAAGTTAGGATTACGAAGCTAGTATCTGTAAAAAAAAATCGTATTCTCAGCTGCAAAATTTTTTAAAAAAAATAAACTTTCATACTCGTAGACTACATTATAGACGCTGGTGCAGTAGGACTATATGCGCTGCAAAATGAAAATTTTACAAGTTTAATAGGCCTATAATAATTTATACTGTGTAGCAATTAACTTTTCTTATAATAATTTGCTGTTTTTAATACCGGTACTAATTACTGTATTATAAAATAACTACCGGTATACGAGTATACATAAAAAAAAGCCCCGGGAAAGTAGTTTAAAGTGAATAAATATGAAACATAGGCCCTTTTATTTTGAAAGCGTTTTTCCAGCCTACATTTAATAAAAAAATTATTTTCAATATTCATTGATTAAATATTTAGATCTCGACACAGAAATAATATTACAGTGTAGAGGCTATATAATTATTATATACCGGTATATATAAGCCTATATATTTTTTTTGTTAATTTAAATCTGGGAATGCGCTACAACTAAATCGAAGCCTAATTATTTTATTAAACTTTTTTCTAAAAACCTCATTGGTTGCAGTAAAAATCCAATAATTTAATACCAGGTATTTAAAAAAATTTTTAATTTAAATTAGGAATATTATTACAGTCATGGTGGTCAATACGAAGAAAAAACGAACCCAATTGAATGCCCCTGATAATCTAAATATTTCAACGACTCACGGAAAATTTTCACTTTACATGTACTGACTTTTTTTTTTTTAACATTTAAATTGTTCTATTCCGGCCTCCTTCGGCCCAAAAAGGCTATTTTGAACATAGAATAGAACAACCAAATACAGTATTAAAAAAATCATTAAAGTGAAGATTTCCATGTGTCATTGAAATATTTAAATTATCAGATTATTAAACAGATTAGTGCCCTAATTCAGTTGGGCTCAGGGGTTGTTTTTTTCAGACACTGTGTATTTATTTAAATTCATGTTTCAATATGACATTAACTTTTTTTATACAAAAAATTACATAATAAAGGTTTCACTAACCTTAACGCCCACTTCAGCGTTGTGTCTATCAATTCGTGCTCGTAGATCATTTGAATTTTGTTTCTTGTGGAGCAGAAATTTCCAACCAAATTTTTGCCCGAAACGAATATTATCTCCGCATCCGGCCCACAACCAAGTTTGACGGTTTTCCGCCGTTTCTAGGGACTCATCGCAAGTGCAATGAGTTAACTGACCGCTACTGCAAGCCCTCGATAATGAATGAACCAAACTAGAAGAAGAAATAGCGAAGAGAAACGCAGTTTCTTTAAAAGCTAGAGAAAAAAAAAAGAAAAAATTTAAGCAATTAAACTTGATTTATATATTTTTTAAATAAAAACCTACATTTTTTTAAAAAATTCATTTTGGAAACGGTATCAATGGATGCGCAATTCCAACGTTCCTTGTCAAATTGTCGTTGGCATTCTACTACGCTTAGTCTGAAAGCTTCGAATAAGGTGAGTGCCATTCCTTTTTCTTGTTTACAAAATCGTTTCTGTCGTTCGGATAAGCCGAATAAATCACACAATTCGCGAATGTTTGTTTGATTGAGAGAACGATATATCATTAATGATGATGAACTAATTGGCATCTTTGAGCTTAACCTGGAAAAATTTTAATTATTCAATCACACCGAAAGTTTGTTATTTAGATAAATAATTTTTAACAATTGCAATAAAACCCCAACATTTTAGTTTGTGTTATTACTGGTAAGAAAATCATTTAACAACATTCACAAAATATTTTTAAAAAAAATTTACTGATTTATTATAGATTTAAGGGTTATAATTACGTTTTTAATAACATGTGTAGTCTAGACATTAAAAAATTATTTATTTTATGGGCGGATTTCATGAATGTTCAGCGTAATTAGAAAAATAAATAGGCTACGGTATGTAAATAGTTAAAATAACATTTCTTTATATTTATCAACTTCTGAGAACTTTCGGATTTTAATGCACTTTTCAATGATATAATGCGTTTACCGACAATTCGTGTCAACTTTAGCTCCCTTGATTTTACAAAATAAGCTTTAAAGTTTTTTTTTTTTTTTGTGAAAAAAAGGTCGCGTTTCCTGTTCAACAGAATTAAATGACTTAATTCAAAACCACTGTAATGCACAAATAATGAAGTTTTAAAAATCAAAGTGAAAGCAAACAAAGGTTTGGCGAACCATTGGTTGATGCCATTTATTAAGTGTGATTAAAAACACCTACTTTGGCAACCCACTATTGGGTGTTCAACAAATAGACAAACATTATTTAGGTAAATTTTCAAGGTACCCAACCTGTGGCTCTCATAGTTGCAATGGTGAAGTTTTGATAATAATTATTAATCATCTTTTAATACGTATTTAACATAATGTTTTTCAAATACCAATTGAGTTTATTTCTCGCTAAACAATTATTGAGGTATTATCCCAACCTTATTATTTTTAGAGGAGGTGTAAAATTTCATTAAATTGAATAAATATTCCAAATAATGAATCTTATGTATTAATTCACGATTAAAAAATAAATTTAAATTTAACGAATCTTAATCATATAGAAAGCGTTTATAAATTACTTTAACGGTGCCGTATTACATCTTATTACTGTACAGTACAAGTACCAAGTTATACGAGTACATGTATATTACAAAATTTACAAGTAGACCTACAGAAAAATTTCAAAGTAAAAAGATAAAATTAAATAATTTTAAATATTTCATCATTTCATTTCCAGATATATTTTTGATTGAAAATTAAAATTAAACTCCTTTACTGCTTACTCTCTGTTAAATTTAAACTAACTATTATTTTGTTTTATTTATGAAAGTTATTTGTGTTTTGCATTAGATATTGTCAATTTTCTCACTCGAGTAGGCCTACAAATCTCAAATATCCGACTTAAGCCTATTTAGCTTTGCAAGCGGCAATACAATTGTATAAAAAAATACTACAAGCTGCTCGCATAAAATCAAAAATTATATATTTTTTTTAAATAAAAAAAAACTTATATCAACTCGTCGGCAACTTTGAAGACTTTTTGATGCCATTGAATTAGTTACTTTCAGCAAATATTACCGGCAACTTAAAACTGTTAAAGGTATAAGCAAAGTTAGTTATTATTTTAATAATGAAGTTAAATACCGGTTAAAAAACCGGTAATAAAAAAATTAATTGGGAGCCTTTAAAAAACAAATCGGAAAAAAAGCACGTAATTTGTTAATTAAAGCTAAGTTATAGAAACTTTCTTCATTAAAAAAAATTCAATTTATTGTATTTAAATGTGTTTAATAATTATTTTGTAAAGTTAATTGCTTAAATTTAATTAGCAATGTTTTCTTCAAGGTTTTACATAGTCATTATTTACAATATTATAATGAAAAACTGCATGTTTATTTAATTTTACAAATGCTTACAAAATTATTAATAAAGAAAGAAAAAATGTGCAAAAAATAAAATAATAACTAAATATTTTTACGCTAGCATTGAGGACAAAAATAGCATTCAATTGTTAAATTTTAAGTTAAGTTAAACGGACGAAAAAATGTAAAAAGTAATTTTATGTTTTGTATTTATCATTGAAATACGAATCAAAATCTTTTGTTCTATTGAACGTCCATTAGTCAAACTTGTCATCAACACATGTAAATGGATGTAAGCACTTCGCATTCGAGTGTAAACAAAATAATAATAATAACTCTGCGATTATAAATTATTGTATTTGCACCCGCTAATAGTCACAAAAAATTATTATTCATAGTAATAATCTCAATAAATATTTTTTTTTTTAAAAATATCAAATAATTTTTGTTAAAAAATAAAAAAAAATTAATTTCAACTTACCCGAAATAAGCCTGGTTTTTGTCAATTAGTAGTAAAAAGTACATAGATATTAAATAAATACTTATTTGCTTGTCAGTCATTACGTTAATAATCCAATTAACAAACATAGCTTCAATTAACCTGAGAACTGATTAATTGCTTAAGAAAAAGCGCGTGCAAACACATTCGCGCACGATGAAAGACCAAATAAAAAAGATTGAAATACTCATGACGTATGTTTGGAGTTGCTGAGATTTCGCACCTCCATTCACTTCAATGATGACTTGGTAAATAAAGAAAGGACTGCGGCCGGTCTCCTTGCTGCAACGCATCCACCACCACCCACCTCCCTCACAATCAAATGCTCGCTTAATAAAAACAATCAAAAGGAAAGAAAAACAATAGACGCTTGGTGTTAAAAATGAGGAGGGGCTTAACAGCAGCTCGTTGGGTTTCAAAACAAAACCACAAAATAGCATCTTTTTTAGTTTCATTATAAAAGTGCATTTAAAAATTACCGGTATTGCTTTTATTAAAAGTTAAATTAATTTACGCTACAGTAGTTTAAACATACATAAATATTGTTAAGATAAATCAAACTGGATTGAACTAAAACAAATTTAATTTATTTAATTTGTAATTAAATTAATATTTGACATTAATTTAGGTAACTCTGTTTGCCAAACTTTAATTATGATTCAATAAACATTAACTGATTTTATTACTACAGTATTAATGTAATTTTAACTTACTGTTTTTATTTATTAAATGCCATATCCATTATAAGACTTAATCAATAAAACGTAATTACCGGGCTTAAGTGAATAATTGAAAAAATAAATGTGTTAGGCATCATTACTTATAAAACAAATCATAGAAAATGATATATTTTTCCAATAATTTCCGTTTGTTGTAAAAAAAAAACTACTGATAATTTAAAAGTTGTACCATTTTACAGAGAAGTTCATGAAGTTTTTTTCCGTAAAAAAAATATTTCCTTGGTTAATTCAAAAAATAGTAAAAAAAATTAAAAAGTGACATTTAACATGATACCGGTATACTTTTTGATCGAATATTAAAAATATTTTTTTAAAAAAAATTTACCGTATAAATTTGTCGTAGATCAAAAATTATTTGTTTTAAAATTCTGTAGGTTTCAATATTTTATGTTTAAAAATGAATGCAGTTAAGGCAGCTGAGCGAATTAAATTGTTTAATCTGTACGAACCAAATGAGACAAAAATTCAGAACTAAAAATTTTGCAAATGCTGACCACAAATCGAAATTTAAAAAAATTCATAATTTTCTTTGTAAAAGGACAGAATTTTTAAGTTTTAAAGGCAAATATTTGCTAATTTTTTTAATCGCAATCGGATGTTGGAAAATACCTTCTCGGTCACTCGGTATATCTAATTACTATAATTATTTGACTTTGCTATCAATGATTAATGATTATACTTGCTAATGATTGTATTTCTCAATGTCTCCACAAATCCTGAGTTGCGTTGGTCAAGATGGGCCAGCAAAGAATCAAATCATTCATATTCTTTTTTTTTCTTAACAAAACACATTAAATGTAATACCGGTACTTAATTTAATAAAATAATTTTTTCCCCCAACTAGTTTTATAGTCACGGTATGTAAAGTTGATTATTAATTTTTTTTATTATTTTACATACCGGTACTGTATAAAAAAACTTATCACGACTAATACATTAAACTGTATTATAAGAACCGTTTACTTAAACCTTCTACCAATTACAACCGGAAATTGAATTTTAAAAGCACAATAAATAAAACTTAATTGTTTATTATATTTCTCCGAAACAGAGATAAATGATCAGTGACAAATTTTTAATGATAAATTGATAATCAATTTTTTTTTTTGTTTTTACTGAAACATTTTAAGTCATTAAGTTATATTGCTTTGATAAAAATATTTATTAAAAACATTTAAACCCAAAATCATCTATCAACCAGTTTATAAATAAAAATGGTTTTAAGTGTAAAACAATTTCGAACAATTAATTGAGCTCTTTTAATATCATTTTTTTATTTTTTATTGTGGAATGAGTTTGATCAACTCGTGCTTTTAGAAAAAGACAAAAAAAGCAATTTTTAATTTTGAAATCGGTAGACCACTGAAATTGAATATTCTGTTGAGATGCAAATTGCTTTGCGCAATACCATTTCCGGTTTTATTAATTTCAATAAAAAAATAAAGCGAGAAATTTTGTTTGAGATGGGTGGCCGATTTAGCCTTCAACTAGGAGTAAGATTTCACATAGTAATTTTCGTCTTATCGGAGTGGTGAAGGGAAGAAAGTGAGGGTGGTGTGGGAGGATGAAAGAGTCAACTTTTGATATTGAAATGAAGAGGTCCCTTTGAAGGCGTAGAATTTCGCTCAAGTTAAAACATGTATTCTACTTTTTAATGCTGACTCCCGTTGTGAAATTCGTCAACTTTTTCCATTATAATATTATTTTGTCAGATTCAATTTGCACACAAATTTTACCCCTTTTAAGAACGCTGAACTTGCGACATGCCCGGTACACTACTACGGTATAATATTATAAACATTGGCGGCTGATTTTTGAACTCACGAGGAAATAAACCTTGATTTAAAATATAAATCTTACAATAAAATATTTTAAAGTATAATATCAAATTTTATAGCTTACTTTTCTAGTTAAAATACTAAAAAAAAAATCAACACTGCAGGTATTTAAGCATTCAATTTACATAATGTCTACTGAGACCCGAAAAGTTCCGGAATTTTGAAGCCCATAATTTTTTTTAAAAAAAAGGTTGCCTAATTACTGTACTTGGTACTGTATCTAAACGGAGTAAGCTTAATAATTTCAAAATATGACTTGAACATTAAACTAGCTTACTTTTAAATTACATTTTCGTCCATTTAATTTTCTAAGAATAGGAATAAGAATAGCGGCAGATTTCCCCATAGCCAAAAAATAGAATTATCTATAAAACTTTTATTCTAGTTAATCTGTAACTAATTGGTGCCTATACAAATAGTGATTGTGTGCAAAGATACTTTTTTTAATGGTTTTTGTAGTAATTGTCATTCCAATTACAAATAAAAAATATAAATAAGGAAAAAATTTAGAAATAAAATTTTAAGTGTATTACAGTACTAAGAAAAAACTTTTCCACGCAAAAAATAAAATGAATTTGTTAAACTAACTTTTAATAATTTTATGTAGTCATAAAAACATTTTATTTGTTAACGAGCGTCAATAGCATTTAAATTGGTTGTAGCAAAATAAACATAATTATCTTATCTACTACTCCTAATACACAAGTATTAATTCGATTTTTATAGTTCACACTGATCAACTTTGTTAAACACGTTACAAAAAAAAATTTCATACTAAATTACTTTTGCTCAAAAATTTAATATTTTTTTTAAAAGTGTAACAGTATGTTAATAGTAGTAGTAATAATAATAAATTAATAAAAATTATAAATAAATTTCTAAACATTGAAAAGATAACTGCAATTACTGTATGTTAAGTGGATGGTTTTTTTTTTCTTAAGTTGAGCAAACATTTTTACGTCTTTCTACAATCTCAGTCGCAAGTGTCGATAATTAACTTATTCCTAAAAAGACTGGGCTCAGTCATCCGTTCAAGTGGCTAAGGACAAGAAGCAATTGTACGAGTATATATTAAATCAATTGTCAAAGTTTTCATGTAAAAAAAATTAACGCTCCATCGTTGAAAAGATATTGAACTATTATTAAAAATATTTATAATGCTGAAACTAATAAGAAAAAAAAAACCTTACGTAAACTAAAAAGCTGTTAATTTTTTTCTTCCCTTTTCTTATCTCATTTCCTTTACATGATAAACTTTCCCTTCTTTTACCCGATGCTTGCCTCAATCCTAATGCGTAAACTCCAATCGAAAGAATTAATTTTATAGCATATTATTATTTCTACCTTTTAACGTTTTTCAGAATCGTCATCAAATTAACTTCATTAATTAACCGATATTAGACATTCCGTACATTTTATGACGCAGCTGTAAGTAATTAGAAAATTTAACGATTATGTCAAATACCTGATCTATTCAAAATTGGGCACTAAAATAATATTATAAATTACAGCTTTCATTAAACCTGTTACCGGTAAATAAAAAAGCTTGAAAATAATTTGCCAGTTTTTGCTACCTATGAAAAACACGTAACTTGGGTGAGCTTAATATATATAATAAATTAATCCTTATTCAAAATTATAAAACTTGTAAAATTTGTCAATAAAAGTTTTACAAGGTGCATATTATTATAGTAGGCCTATAATTAAGGTAGGTAGTCTGTTTTTAAATTCATATTTTTAGGATAGTAACTATTCGTTCGCAAGTTTTGTCAGCTTTAATCGAAGATGCAATTTTTCCACTCTCTACACAATAAACTCAATTGACAAAATTAATTTTTATAGTTGGTTATTAAGATTAAAACGCCTATTTGAGCAGCGTTATTACTCGTACCATCATACCATGCAGTCACAATTTGGTGCATATCACTATTTTAATGTTATACAGACAGGAACCAAATCTGAAGCTCTCGATTGTTTACATTATTTTACACATCACGTTATTTGACTATTTTTTAAATATTATTTTATCACTTCAAAATCTGCATTTTTTAAGTCTGTGGAAATTAAAACTTTGTAAAATTGTTATTATAAGCTTAAAACAGTAACTAGCCTACTATAATTTATGATACGCGAATGATGAAGTTGCTTGGAAAGCCATTTTTCTCAAAAATGTCTGACAATTAAAAATATAAGTTTAATAATTTCTTTTTTTCTTTTTTAATTGCTACTTTCTAATAACAATTATTAAAAATTTAATTTTAAGGCGAGTTTCAAATACTTGAAATAGTAGTGGTAGAACTGTTCGTAGACCGCTATCGATGATAATACGAGTAGCCTAATTAAAGCTGAGTAGTCATCACATTGATCATTAAAGTAAAAAGTTGTAAATTCGAAAATGTAACTGTCGCGCATTCTAGTCAAAAAGGGGAAAGGTAAAAGAAACGCACAAAAAAATTATTTAAGTTCAATAATTATTTTTTTTAAAAAAGGTCGCTTAGAAATACCTTGTGCAAGAAGCGAACGACGCCACTTTTCGCAATAAAATTTCTATAAGCCAGAACATGGCCCAATTAGAACTTGGTTCATCCATAGCCTGTCGTAAACCGCACCAACGAGTTGAACGAACGAACCATACATAGAGGAGGCTATGAACGAACCCATGTTTCGATACAGTATTTTACTAATTTTTGCTCGTGCCACAGGCAATTTAAGTCATCGTAAATGATAAAAACTCAATTTGATCTCTATGAAGCCTAGCCCTCTCGGTGGAATGGCCATGCATTCTTGTGGCTGCATGAGTAGCCTATATATACAATAGTTCCAATAAGGGGAGGGGCACTGTATGTCATTCGCTAGCACTGTTAACTAACTTATAACTACTGTAGGTCTACACTTACTTTTAATGATGTTGTACCACTTCGGTTAACTTTTTTGGAGAATATAGTACGCCTACATGTAGGCCTACTCAGCAAATCGAGGCGCCTCCAATAGTCCAGGATCGACTTTAGCATTTTTCTTCGATCGAATAATTTTAGCTAAGATTCTTTTTCACAGAGAACTTTGCCATGTCCTTCTAAATACCGGTACTGTAATACCACAAAAGTGGCAGACGTTCCCGAGAAAATCTTATAATAATATTAATTTTTTTCCATCTAATGTGCACCAAGAAGACATGTTTCTAGCAACTCGAATAATTATTATAGTAATGATTGTGAAATATAGGTAGCAGACGATTTATGAAGCACAGTCATGTAGTTGCACACACGAAAATCCGATTGTGAACGTAAACCATTGCAAATGTAAGGAAGACTTTAAAAATTAAATTTTAATAATTATACATAATAAGAACCAAAAAAAAATGAACATTAATTATTTTCAAATTTTTTCATGAACATTTAAAGTAAAAATGGTCAAGCTCCATATAAAGAAGGAAGACGAGAGCCACTTTTTGTTTGAGACGACTACTGAGGCTGAAGTTAACACATTAATTCGAGATTTGGGAGTAATTTATAATGGAAGATTGGTAATTTTTCAGTTATGTTCAGGTATGATACTAATTAAGGTATAGTAAAATAATGTTTAGCTAATGTATTATTCATTATAATAGAGATAAACCAGATAAGCAAATACGGTTTGCTTAAAGCTAGTTTACCGAATCCGTGCCTTTCTAATCCAAGCGACAAATATATTCCCAAAGGGGGATCGATTAAAAATGAGGATCCTAATGGGAAACGCAATGGTGAAGGTAAAATTTGTTATTTTTTTTTACTACCTTATTGGGATTAAATTATAATCAACTTTAACACACAAGTATAGCACCGACAGACGAGATGAAAGATGTCTTGGAACGAACCGTAATCGAAGCTAAATCTATCATTTCAAACGAGAGTGTTGGATCCAACATTTGTCTCACGTTATCAAAGATATCAGATGTTTTTGAGATGTTACGTGGAGCTCTGTCTATTGTTTATTCTACGGGATTGCCCGATTATGAACCTGTCTCAATTTATTTAAATCAAAAATTGGAAGCAGTAACAGGGGTAAAGGAATCTCTTGATGTAGAAACCATTGAACTGTGGTGGGCTGGTAAACAACTTAATACAGCAAAAAAGCTTAAAGATTACATCGGAAATAATGAAAAAACGAAAATCATTGTTAAACTTCAAAAGGTTGGTTTACTTGTGACAAATTTAAAGATAATTTTTATTAATTTTTCTGTCATTTTTTAGAGTGGACGAGGAACGCCAAACCGAGAACCTGCCATTAGCGAAGAAGCTAAAAAGCAATTAATGTTGCATGCTTATAAAAGACAAGAAGAACTCAAGGTTAAATACTTTAGGGATATTTTTGTGTTGCAAAGTTGCAGTATTAATGTTTTGTTTACAAAAGAGGTTGGAAGAGGATGAAGATAGCAGCTATTTGGATTCCGAATGGGCTGATAAACAAGAATTGCGCAAGCATTTTCATGGAGTCAGCAATATCTCATGGAAGGCTAAATAGTTTCAAGAGACTTTATATTTTTTCATATTTAAATAAACAAATTTACATTTTAATATTTAATTTCTATTATTTAATCAATTATTGTAATAATCAAACTTTCCATAAATCTAAAACGCATCCACGCTTAAACTTTAAACCGCGTTAAAGTTTAAGCTTATTAAATTTACAAAATTAAACAATCATTCGTATTCTTAATGGGAACTTATTGTACAGCCAATTATTAATGACTCGTTTAAAAATCCATCAAATAAGTATAACTGGCGTGATCCAATCCTTTTATTTATAGTGTTTTTTTCTTGAGTTATTGACGTTTCATTGGGTAGAAACTGCTTATTTATATTATGAAGGCCTCTTAAACTTGTGCAATCTGATTACATGTACTTTAAATTAAAAACGCAAAAATTAAATCAATAAACTTGACAGAAGTCGAAACATTTCGAATTTTTTACATTCTAAATGTAAAAAGAGCAGTCTCATTTTTTTAAAAATATTTTCTAATATTTAAGAATTCAATCGATTTGTCTGAATATTTGATCAGCATATTGGCTTAAAGCCTTAAAGCATAAAATACTAATTATTATTAAATGTTGAAGGTCAATAGAAAAAATTATTTTTGGCGTCGCAAAAACTACAGTACCGGTATTGATAAAATACAGGATGTGATAAGCGTGTATTACTCAATGTTGACACACAGGCAACAATTAATTAAATTATAAAGTTACATTAATTTATTAGCTGCGTTTTGTTTAAATTACTTCGTACTTCTTGTATTTCACATAAACCCCAATAAATGTCATTCACTCGCAGTACATCATACAGGAGATTGCAGATCATAAACATTTTTGATTCCCCAACTGCTCATTAATAAAACAAGAAAAGGCCAGCATTTAAAAGAAAAGGTGAAATATTAGCCACCTGAGAAATATAAATATTTTATTTCTGGAGTTTGACGAATACGCAAGACAAAGAAAATAAAACCAATAGCGAAATGATACCGTTACCATCAGTTATTTTATTAAAAAGTTTTAACCCTGCCGAGATAATCTAATGGTGGAATGCTTAACGATTGGCACTTATTGTTCTCATGGGGTTTTACTACTTACATTTGGCCAAAAAGCCTCCCAAACTAAAACATTAGAAATTTTTTTTATCCAAAAACAAAAGATCTTCAATTAAAAAAATGAATCGCATTAATTTCATTCTCACAAGGATGGTTCAAATTTGTAATTAATCCGGTATTTTTTTTTTTTACACATTTGCCTTAAATGTTATTATTAACAATTTCATTAAAAAATATGTTGCAGTAAATTTGTATATTGTCCACCCTTGGAGTGCAGTCTAAGAGATTTGAACCAACCTCAATTAATTGGTAATTTTAGAAATGCGATATCTCGCGGATGAAACAAGGAAATGTGAGAAGAAGGATAAAAGAAACAGAAATTGAAAAAAAAGATAAATATAAAAGAAAACTCAAAAGAAATAGTTATAAAGACTACGAAATGAGACAATTTAGAGAGAATCCAAATCACTAACTATCTGATACAACTGACCCTCTACTTTGACATCAAAGATTTTAAAGCAATATATGGACGTTAATATCTAAAATCAAAATGTTAAAAATTTCATGTGATGAAATAATGCTTACAAGTAATTAGGATACCTATAATAATTCGGTTTGAATGGACCGGCTTTGTTCAATCCCATGTATTTGGCCTGTTCGTCAGACAATTCTGTGAGGTGAGCGTCGAATGTAGGCAGGTGAAGGCTAGCCACGTATTCATCTAAACAAAAATTAGAATTATCATTTTGAACTCAAATATTTTTGTAGGCTGTCAACTCACCCATTTTCTTAGGAAGGAGGTAAACGTCAGATTTATATCTACCTGGAGGAGCATTGAATAACTCTATTAAGGCCAAAGCCTAAAATATTTCAACGTTTACATTTTATCTTTTAATCTAATGTCAAATATATTTATTATGCCTGAGTGGCTGCTGTGATAGAAACGACAAATGATGGTATACTAGAACAACTAAGATTAACCAAACGACCCTATTATAAAACATCTTTTATTTTCCAGTAACTATATCAATTAAAATTTTATATAATACGAACCTCTGCCAACAGAACGATTCTTTTGCCATCAGGCCAAATCACGTGGTCAACTTGCGAGCGAACCCTTTCCCAAGTCAGATCTGGAGTTCTGAGACTATTCTACTCAGATAAAAATATTTTGTTCGTAAGCAAATAAAAAACCCAAATATTTGAATAAACACTAACCACATCGATTTCAGTATTGGAATGTCCCATGTTACACACAATGCAACCATTTTTCATTTTGTCCATGTGTTCTCGCGAGACAACATTTTTATTCCCTGGAAAAAGTTTTTCATAATTTTACCATCAATTATAGATCAGTAACAACTAATTTTTAAAATACCCGTTGCAGTGATTAAAATGTCAATGCTACGAATTACTTCATTAAGTTTAACAACTCGAAAGCCGTCCATGCTACATTAAGAATTAGTTAGAATTATTTTAATTTTAAATAAAAATTGAAAACTTTACCAGGCTTGTAAGGCACAAATTGGATCAATTTCTGTAACGTATACCACACAGCCCAAACCCTTAAGCGCTTGACAACAACCCTTGCCAACCTTTAGATAGAAACTCAGAATTTATTGTTTTGATATAAATTATTAACCAATTTTTATTACCTCTCCATAACCGCAAACGCAAACCTGTTTTCCGCCAAACATGACGTCAGTCGACCGTTTCAAGCTATTTTAATAGCAAAAAGAGAGCCTTAAAAAACTATCAGCACACAAGACATTTTCCCAAAACGTCTTACCTATCAATTATAGATTCTCGACAACTGTACAAGTTGTCAAATTTAGTCTATTAAAAGCAAAAATAAAAATGAATTCAAAAGCACATATATCTAACGTTTGGGTAAGGTAGGCTGCCTTAGTGACAGAATCGTTGACGTTCATAGCAGGTACGTTGAGTTTTGATGCCTTGGACATCTGGTACAAACGATGAACTCCAGTCACACTCTCTTCTACGATTCCTTTCACCATTTTAAACATCGCCGGATATTTTTTCAGCATGAGGTGGGTCGAATCACCACCATCATCTAAAACCTATATTTTTAAACGCCACTTTTAAAAATTATTTTTGAAAAAAAACAAAAAACGTGAAATTCAGTGCGAACCATATTCGGCTGCCAATTTTCGGCGTTAACGCAGCGATCAATACACCACCAAAAATCCTCTTCCGTTTCGCCTTTCCAGGCAAAAACAGGCAAACCTAAGCACAAAAATTGTTTACTTGTCCAAATCGATAATAAATGAACAAAACGTACCGCTCTCAGCCAAGGCCGCAGCTACTTCATTCTGAAACATTAACATCCTCTTAATTATAAAATATCCCATTAGAATTATTCGAATTAACTAAAAAAACCTGTGTGGAGTAGATATTGCACGCTGACCACCTAACACTTGCGCCTAACTCGACTAAGGTCTCCACCAGCACCTTTAAAATTTAATTTATGATTTTTATTCGGACAAGTGTCGTTGTTTTTACACTTACAGCTGTTTGAGCGTTGATATGAGTGCAGCCTACTATTTTAGCTCCTTTTAAAGGTTTGTCATCAGTAGCTCTTTTGCGTAAAGCCATAATGCCAGGCATTTCTAATTAAATAATTGAAAATTATCAGCTGATTGCGCAAGAAGTTTGTTTCTTTAAAAAGAAAAAAAACTTTTTTGCAGTCACGACTATAAGTTACTTGTCATTAATCTCAATTATAAAATATAATAGCCCATTAAAATTACAATACAGAATTTAGCTTTAAATAAATTGCCATGTATATGTAGTTTTTTTTTTAAATGAAAGTAAATAACCTTGTTCAGCAATTTCAATCTCTCGTCGCCCAAAAGCTGCCTGTACGATATTTCGTACGCAGAAATCAGATTGTCCTTTTGAGTTTTTCTGGATTTTCTCTTTGGGAGGAACATCATCCTCATCAGAACTACTTCCCGTATAGGAAGCTAAAATAGTTAACATAAGAAATAATTATAATACTATAAATCTATTTTTAGAAAGGCAAATATTATAAAACTTTGGCAATTGATTTTTAAAGAACTAATAAAAAATATTTATAAGTTAATTAAAACATTTTTCATGTGAAAACTCACACGAAGATGAAATTGCGCTAGCAACGCTGGACCTTCGAGATGTGTCAATATGCCGAGCCACTGGCAGACTCAACCTGCGCCTAGTTCGATCTTTAAACGGTGTCAGTTCCAACATTTTTTCTGGAACCTTTCCAACCAACCCAATCGTAAATATTAATGATACATCAGTAAAATGATAGGGGCGAGGGGAGGTTTCATTTTCTGGAAATGATTTACCTTAAACCCTTGAATTCTCATATCGCATCCATCATATTCGCAATGATTTTCGTCGGACATGATTAATATGCCTCACGCAAAAAACTATTACGTAAAAACAAAGAATTCTAAGAAATTTTCTAAAATGTTTACAAAAACTTCATAGCACTACAGAAAAAAAAACATTTACTAATATTTCTAATGAAAACGTCAGGTTAATCCTTGAACATCATCTTACGGGAGATAGTAAAAAGAGTAAAAATAAATTTCTAAACGTTTTCAATTCGCGTTTGACCTTGAAAACGAAATAGAAAACGTCGCAATGACTACTTAAAAAATTCACAAAAATTATTTCAGCTAAATTGTAATTTTCCCCACCTTTAAAAAGTCCAATGCGTAGAAGTGCAAAGCGGTCTTTTTAATTATTTAAAAAAAAAAAATCTCGACCCCGTATTATGCAATAGATATTCGCTCTCGATGCACCAAAATAATTTGATCTCTACTCAAAAATGCCGAAAAACTCTTGCAAAGAATTTTTCGATAATCCAATTTTGATATCGTTTCCGCTACACTTTCGCTGCTATAACCTTTTCGAAAAAACGCTAACCGCTCGCGCGACGAATTCTGGGATAGCGCAACATAATATATTGCTATGATGCCACTATTTTCGCTGCGAGCATATTCCACTAGGCTGCACGAATCTGTTCGATGACCGCATAGTAATTCCCATTGCCGCAACATGCGCATAACTATGTCAACATTTGATACAGTTTCTAACGACGACGTGTATAGTTTCAAATGAACCGACATAAGAAACTATTTCGAATGGAAACATAGCGTCAGCTATGCTCACACTCTTTAATAACTCAAAGATCCGACTCAATTTAAAAATTAAATATCGATGTAAAAACAGCCGCACAGCAGTGGCCATAAAATAAACTATACCGGGTAGTAGTTTTTTTTAAAAAAAAAACTTTAGGGAAGTGGGAGGAACTCGATAGCCGAATGTGAAAGAGGGAGCAAAAAATAAAAATTCAATTGCCAAAGATTTGAAACGAGCACATGCACGTCATAGAACTAAATTGCTACATTTAAAATAAATGTTTTTGATAAACTAAGCATGAACGTGCTTTTAATGAAATTTTATCTTCTACAGATGCATTATCAATAGACTTGCGTCACAGTATTTGAGCAACGCCAACATTTTTTTTTTGTTAATTTAATCTATCATTGTGATTGATAACGCATTCTACCATAGAAATTATCTAAACCCGATTAAAACCTTTAAATAAAAATAAAAATAAAATGTCTCTCAACACCCTTGAGTAAAACAGATTGAGGTTCTCACCTGAACTGTAGCTGTCTGTGGACGACACGGACCGCGAACGACTTCGATATCGGCTTGATCTCTTTTTCATTCCGCTGGACAGTTTCTTATCCTGAAAACCGAAGAGAAAATAATAATAATAATAAAAAAATTACGAAGAATACCAAATTTGATTCATCTCCGAATTGAATTAGAAATTAAATTCGGAGAAAAAGTTTTTTAAAGTTTCGGATATTTTTTTTAAAGAAAACGGAAAAAGCGATAATTATGAGTGAGACCTGTTGCTGCGGTTTTTCGGCAGAATGAGACTTTCGACGGCTAGCACCGACTTTATTCACGCTATTTCTTCTTGGGTAAACTTCGCTTGACCTTCGGCCCTGGTCAAAATATCTCGCAGCTTCGTCTTCGTCCATCACCTCCTCCTCCTCATCAACCGCCGCCGCCTCTCCCTCCTTCTTTAACTCCTTCGTTTGACCATTGGCGTCCATCCTATTTGATCTCAAAGTTCGAACGATATCAAATGTGCAAACAGTTCCGATTCGATCCTCAACGTCAATTGACGAATATGTTGAAATTATTATTACGAGAGTTATAAATTGAATGACGACGACGCAGCATCAACTACAGCTCTCGATAAGCTATGTTCAAACTTTTTTCTCCTCTCCACTCGTCTAGCTGACTTTTAATCGAATAATCAAGATTCCGGCCTTTCTAAGGTGGTTTGGAATGTTGTACTGATTTGGTTAGTTTGTGCGGGAAGTGGTCGTTTGCAACTAACGAGTGGTGCGGGGTGAAGGGGAGGAAAGAGGAGGTGGTAGCTCCCAAAAAAAAATTACCTTCGAAAAATGGTAGTGCTGTTCTCATTTGAAGAAATCGAGCGTTCAACCATCGAATAAATTAAAGTCACGTGATCTGCAGGAGGAAAAAGAGGCGGAGGAAAAACATTTTTAAAAGAAGAAATTTATAAACTCGATTATCAACTTCCCCGAAACATTTTTTTTTTTAAAGCTTTTTGTCAAGTGTAAAATGAAGGATAAGGACGACACGTTCGCTTCGCGACATTGGAATTCCCTCGTCGTCAATTTCTCCCCGTAACAATTTGGGTTTCTCTTTTCCATGGCAAAATTTTAAGATTTATTATAAGCCCGTTGATCAATCTTTTAATCTTATTTAATCAGTCTATTAAAATCTTTTAAGAAGTTATTTTCGAGGTAGTTAACGAATGGAAAAATGTTGATGGAAGTTGCACGGTCCATATGGTGGCGTTTGCAGCGACCTCTTTTTTAACGCCGTATAAACTCCTAAAACATCACGTACATAATTTTTACTAAATCATTTCAAATGACTTTGTTGAACCTGTCAAACCCGTTTTTCCATTATTTCTCCCGAACGCTTTAAATTTTCAATTGAGCAGCTGAAAATTTGGCCACGTGGTGCGTTTGTGTACGCTTAGCTGCTATCACGAGAAATGTCAACACAAAGATTTTCTCTTGTTCTTGCTCCTCATTTTGTCACGGTAAAAAGCCGGTGACTCATTACTTTAACTTCGGTCTCCTAAAACTTATAATTAAATATCTAACTGAAAAGGTAATTTAATGAATGAAATTGCGTCGGATAAAACCGCGCTGGGTAGACTTGTTTTTTAAACAACCTGTCTACGATTTTTAACTCTTATGTGGCTTCTGAGAATCAATTATACAGGCCTCGTGTTCGACTCACTCATCGCTTTCTCCGTTATCTTTAGAGAGATTTTTAACCAAACTAAGTATTAAGCTCACCCTGTTGTTGGTTATTATTTGATTTCGGTTATTCATGGCCCTCAAGTCCAGCTTCGCCAATTCCACACCGATTTCAAAGTCCTCCGCGTCCGCCATCTTTCTAGCTTCTACTAATTTGTGTGTGGAGCAGACAGCGCCATCTGCTCGTCACAAGAGAACACTAGAATTTCAGCCGCTACCGGTAGACGTAAAGCTTTTCAGCCTACGTACTATTACAACACGTTTTTTATGTTTATAAAAAAATACCGGTAATAATTTATTGTTACCGGCGTATTATAATATTTAATTAGTAGGCCTACCCAGTTTTAAGGGAAATATAAATAATTATTTCGAATAGTTTTTTTTATTTTATTTTACAGTACTGTATTAAAGTTTTTTAAAAAATAAATTTAAAGATACCATTAAAAAATAAATATTATTTTAGCAACAAACTTTTTTTTTTTAATAAAAAGTAAAAGTTTTCCAAAAGTTATCACTGGTTCTGAATTTTCAAAAAAAAAAAAATGTTGTTAAAGCTTTTAATTTGGAAAATACAACTTTAATAACTTTTAAAATATATTTTTTTTTTATTAATTAATTTTAAAAAATATATTATTGCTTCACAAAAAGAAAAAAAATATACCGGTATATATTATATGTTTAGTTCCAATCGCTAAGTTTAGCTTAATTGTTTCATTACATAATTGAAAGATTAGTAAATCATTTGCTGTACAGTACAGTGTATTTACAAAACGCAAAACTTAAGTATACAGTAAATGCAATTAAATATTAATTACTTCGCCCTTCACCTTTCCCAGCAGATCCAATATACTTTTGTTCGAAGTCATTAATTTGGCCAAACGCCAGCTTTAATAGCCTATTCAAGCTGACATTTTCCTCTAAAACTAAACTTATAATGTTGTATTATGCATAATAAATTATTAATAAGATTAGGCATGCTTAGGTTGAAGTCTTGAAAAAAAAATTGTATTTGGATATTTAATTAATTTCTGATATTTAAAGAATTATAATATCATTATAATTAGTATACGATTTACCAGTACAACAAAAATACTGTATATATATTTTTGCCTATATTTAACACAATTATCAGATTTAAACAATCATTATAATTTCCTAAATTGCCACATATTATGTAAATTAAAGTTTGTATGAATTGAATACATGGAAATGACGCACTGTTATAAGTTATACAGTCGCGGCGCCACGCTCTTATGATTTTTCTATAGAAGTTATACAACATTTACGATATTATGAAATTATTAGAACTGTTGACGTATTTTAAAAATTTTGTATTTTTGGCCAACAATAATGGTCCAATACACTGGAAACTCCTCTTATATAATTATTGTACGAGTCTAGTTGTATTATTTACGTTACCCATGACAAAAGCTGCAAAACTGCATATAAATATCTATAGATTTAATTAATAACAATTTTCACAAATATAAAATTACACATTAAATATTTTTATAGAGTTATAGCACCAATTTATTGAAGACATTTATTTAACCCACATTTTACTTGTTTTTCTCTACTATTGTTTTATTATTGCAAACCGGTATTTTTGTTAGAATTTCGTCACGCTAATGTTAATTGCCCTACTTTCCCTAACAACGAATGAATGAAATGTACATTCACCGAAAAATAATCAAATTCGCTGTCAACCTTGAATGCGCTAATACATGCATACAGTATTTTAAAAACACAAAATTATAAAAATGCACGTAGGCCTACAACAATATTATTCGCCAATCAAAATGGAGACAAATTTTGAAACCGCCAGTTTTTATGTGTCCGTTTTGAAATGCAACTTTCTAAATCATCTGTCAATGGACAGAGAATTACATCATTAACGAGAAATTGTCGGTCGCACATTAATTGTTGGTTTGCAGCCAATTGTCATTAAGTGCTTGAGTAGCGGTAAGTCTTTCCTCAGGCCTGTATTTCATCAGTGCAGTTAAAAACTGTTGAAGCTCTTCACTGACACCGCACGAACAAATTTTAAGAGGTAGTTGCACGTGCTGATTGTTAATGTCCATAACCACGGCAACATCAGAGAGCGTCGCAACTCCGTCCCCTTTCAGGTCTAATCCTGGGATATACCATCCCAATAAGAGATGAATTAACGCGCAACCCAATTGCCAAATGTCCACTTTGTCCATGTACTCTCTATTCACCCCCGTGGTCAACGCCTCCGGAGGGTGATAAAGCGGATCTCCCAAACATATGCCCTCCCCATCCGTTTTGCAACACAAATAAGAAAAACCGGTTAGTTTGGCATTTAAATTGGAGTCAAGGACGACGTTTGTCCACCTGAAGTCGAGGTGGGCCATTTGCAAATTATGGCAATGTTCGAGCGCCTGCAGAACTTGTCTGGTAATTCGTTTGGAAAGGTTTTCCAAATGGGCCCCCAAAGTATGGCCACTGTTCTCCAACCAATTCATGACGTCACCATGAGCCGTATATTCGCAGACGTAATGAGTATAACCTTTAACCGTAAATTGACGGTATAGGCAAATACAATTGTTGTGGTTGATGCGGTGCCATAGCGACTTTTCACCGTTCATGCTATCACCTTCGTCGACTACTTTGACCGCCACTCGATGACCGCTGGCTTTTGCTTGCGCGAGATGTACGGTGGCGAAGCGGCCACGGTCTAGGCATCGTATCAGTCGGTAACCGCACTTATCTAGCTCGCGACCGGCGTCGTAACGTTTGTGCTTTCGAGTCTCCAACAACATTCGTATACGATCGACGATGCCCATTATGGATGCGCAATAAAAAAAATTTCTTACGAAAATCGACAAAATGTATCCTTTTTTTTTTCCTTTTCGAATTGAGCAATTATTATATTTTACCTTTATCCTCCCTCGACTACGCCTCTCTTCACCCGCATTCTGCCATCTTTAAGCAATTACATTCACCACAGCTGTGAACATCACATCGCAATAATCACATACATACACAACGGAATTAATCGATAGTCTCCTATGTGTGGCCTTCACTACTCAAGGTTTTTACTTTGATAGTGACGTCACATCAAGAGGCTTTACTTAATGTAAGCTGCATTCCCTTTTGCTATACACTAAACAGGCTTCAAAAATATTTGTTCTAGGCTAGCAATTTTTAATGACCTGAATAAGATAATTTAAGGCAAATTAATACACAATTAATAAGCTACAAATAATTTAAACTTATTTTCAATGAAAAACTTTCCAGTCAGGCAAGAATTGTATTTTGTTATACTAAATAATTATTATCGCAGTTAAATGAATTTAGATTCAACTTTTTCGCATAAAACTTTGCACTTTAATTAGGTTTAATTTATTTGTTTTAAAAAAAAGGTTATAAACACAATTTTTTTAAACCAAAAAACTTGCCTTATGAATTCTAAATTTGTTAGCAATAAAGTCAAAATTGCTTACCGTTCTAGCAAAGACTTACTGGGAACTGAAACTCACCACACTTTCTGCGATAATAGAAGTTTACGCTTTAAAAAAAAATCCTTTAATTTGGTGTGAAAACCAAAAGCGACCGGATAAAACTGGTTGTTTGTACTATACATCATTGACGTTTATTACCTACCACTTCAAGTACAATTAAATATACCAGTTTCCAATGCCTTTTTTTTAAACAATACAGTACTTTGTTGTTAGAACATAGTTTATAGAAATCGGTAAAATTTAACCAGGCTAGTCTAAATTAATAATACAATTGGTCATAATAAAACGATTTGTCAATTTTTTGAACTGCGATATTACTCAAAAAACAAATAAATAAAAAAAACCCAAATCAAGTTGAATACAAAAAATGTACAAAAATTCTTCAAAATAAAAAATAACTCGTCGAAGATAATTATGTTAAATAAATATTAAGTCTATTTCCTAAACAATAATCCTGAAAAAACAAGTTACCATACGAAATGGCTAATGTAAATCAAAAATTCGTTGAAAGTCAAAAGCGAGATTATTATATCCGAGTAATAAGATTATTAAAAACTGGTACTGTCAATAAAATTTGATTTATAAAAAATATATTTCAAAAAATCTTTAATTAAAATGTAAGTGCTTACAAATACTAAAATATTTGTGAATTATAAAACAACCTAACAATGTACAATGAAAAAATATTCATAAAAATACATAATGAGATGAGCACATTTAACGAGACGGGACGAGAGATGCATGGCACAAAAATAACAGCCTGTATCATTTAGATACTATTATGACATAATACGGTTCAAATTGCTCCGTTTCAGTGCACTAACAACAGTTCACATCTAAAAGTTATCAATATAAAATTTTATCAATAAAATGAACATAATTGATAAAGCCAACTAAAACCACCGACACCAAGATAATTATCCTATTATTCTATTACTGCACTAAATTTATAAATATAAAAATATGTCGACTTACTTTAAGCTTTTATATCGTTCCTTTTCTATGTGGTTATCCGGCGATTCACAATCGAAAGATGCCATGGCAAGAGCTAATGATTATACAGAATAAGTTTAAAAACAATTTACAATGTTAAAGAGTAAAATTAAATAAATTACCACTTTCCGAAAATACTGAAGCTGTTGTTAAATATCGAATCACTTTTGGAAGTTTTTCAAATGGACACTAAAAATCATATTAAATAATTCTATCAAGTGACTTAATCCAAATAAATTTTAAAAATATATTTAAACCTACAATAACATTTTGCCATCCAATAAATTCCGAAACTTGCTTTGACAATTGCCAAATTTTTTCGAAATTGATATGACCATTTGATAATCTGTTAAAAATTCAAAATTAATAATTTATCTTTTACTGTATTCTTTACAATGTAATCTTACTTATTAGCGCAACCTTCGTTTAAAAAATATAAATCTTTAAGAAATAAACTAAAACATGGGATAATTATCTGTAAAAAAGAAATAAAATTAATAAAATAATAAAAATAAAAATTATTACAATTGTCTTGCTTTGCACCTTTACGCTGCCATCAACGGCTCCCTGAGATCTCCACAAGGCCGCTTTTAGAGTAGATCTATAACTAGTAAAATTTGATGACGGATCGATTTGGTGTTCCAAAATATCAAATTTTTCCGTGTTAACTTTGGCCCACTACAATGAAAACAAAAAATCTTCTATAGCTATATGCATATGTTATAGATATGCGCTTGCTAGTGAAAACGAATCCATCATGAAATTGTTGTAGAAAATATTCTCCATGAATAAGTCATTAAGAATAAAAATAATGATAACAAAAGTTTTTATAAAAGTAATGTATGCGCCAATTTTTTACAATTCGTCGTCTAAAAAATCAATAAAACTAAATTTTAACTAACCGTTTTTTTCAGCCTTGAAACTGGTGTCTGATTCAAACCAGCTACAATTGCCATCATTGAATTAAAATTGCCTTGATTAAAACATTCGCTAGCCACATCAATAAAATATTCAATTAATTTTACTCTGGTTTTCTTCTTTGGATGCTAAATGAGTAAATTAAATGTCAAACATCTTTTGTCAACAATTTCAATTGTATTCCTTACCCTACAAATTTCTGTAGCAGTTAGGTTACTAGTCCGATTGAACCACTGGACGTAAGATTCCAAATATTTTGTACATTTTAAAACGCAATCAGTCTTATTATTTGAAAAACAACATAATTAACAAAATAGTCGATAACAATAATATTAATCTTGTAAAAAAAACCTCAACAATGACTTTATTCTCCGCTGCAAAAGCTTGAACAAATTCCTCAGGGCCAATTTGACCTAATTTTTCTAGTTCAATGTGAGTTAATTGTTGAGCCAAGGCCACCGGGTTAGGACAAATTTCAGTAATATCAATCTATGAAATTATTTTAACATTTAAGCACTGCTTTATTTTAAAAATAAAAAGAGGGAGATCATACAATAGGCAAAGGATTGATGACGACATTAGTAGGCACGCCATTATGACCATCTACAACATCCTCATCATTTTCTAACTTGTTTAACTGCAACAATTTTAAAAAATTTCCAATTTAATAATTTTTTTTTTAGCAATTTTAAAAACATTTAAAGTTGAATAACTACCTTTTGAAGTAATCTTTGCATGAGCATTGTAACATCTTTTCGTAACCGATTGTCTAATTGAGTGCATCTTTGAGTGACAGTTTTCAGGTGCCTCATCATGTCCTCGTCTCGAAAGTCGTAAGGAAACATTGTTGCCCAATCGCTAAACCAACCAATAGCTATTAGATTGAAACTTTTTTTTTTTAAATAAATATTTTATTACCTTAAAAGCTGAACCATTTTTGGACATAACTGACTAATATGATCTTGCGTATAATGATCCGATGAAGACCTAGTCATAACCGTAAGATGATGGACCCGTTGCAATAACTCGTAAGGCTTAATAAACAACCGCGAACACAACAAAAAAGCGAACAAATAACTTTTCTATAAAAACCAATAAAAATAAGTAAGAAATTAATTAATTGCATTTAATTTTACTCACATCAGGAAAATAATCTGGCGTAGGTACCATGTGATGAATTAGAGCATCTAAAGAACCCGACAGCAGCCTCTGTTCATTATTATAAATCAACTATTTTTAAAAAAAAAAAAAAAAAAAGTTACAATATGAATTTTGATTAAATTTCATATTTTCAAAAATGTTATTTTTTTTTACCTTTTCTTCTTCTCCATTTGATGTAACGTCACTATTCTTTTTAATTGCATTTTCCTAAAATTAATATAAACAATACCGGTAAGTATTTAACCCTAAATTATCTATTTTTAAGAATAAATTTGGTCAATTTAATATTCTGTAAAGCATTTTCAAATGATCAATAACTTTAAATTTGTTTGTCCGACAGCTTGTTTCATTTAAATTAATTTACGGTATATAGTGCTTAGATTTAAAACTAAATTAAATAAAAACGATAAGCGTTGTTGACTAATAATAAAATGCATTTGACATAAGCCTATATCAAAATTTTTTTTTTAATTTTAAAAACATAAATAAATTGGCGTTTGCTATTATAGCAACTACCGAATTGTAATGATGCCAAAATACTAATAGAAGATTGTATGGTACACATGTGATTGTGTGTGCGTACTCATTCTAAAATCATTCATTTTGCAATTGACCCACTTGGAAATGTTTACCGTTTCACTACAGTATCTTTTAAGCGAAAATTACACTGGACGAGTTCATTAGCCACTCGTCAGCAAATTTAATAACCGCATACTGCCGCACTTGTGGTGGAGAGCGAGTAAATCGAGCGAGTGAAGTTGAAAACTTTTCATTTGACTTGACACCTATCTCTAGATAGATCTAACACAGAAATCTACCGGTAATAAACTAGACCACTAAACTGACTAAAATTTAAAGCGCTTGTACATTTCTAAATTATGACTGTAAATTAGTGATATTAAAATAATTACAGGTATTAGTATTGTGTTTTATTTTTTTGCTTCAATTTTAAAAACAACCCCTCTAAGTTTTTTTTTCAAATAAGTTTAATTTCTGTGTCATGGTTATAATTAAAATTTGCACACAATTATTTAATTTGATAAATTTTACGTTTTAATAGTTTATCAAAATATTAAATACAGTGTGGCTCATAATTGTGTCAACTCTTGATATTTCGCGCGGTGCAAGATGGCAAGTAGAAATATTTTAACTACCGGTTTTAATGTGTACGTACGGTAATAAATACATGCTGGTAAACTTCTACTTGCTCAATAATCGGGGTGTGAACTAGTGAGCAAGTAGGACTAGTTAGTAGTTATAATAGCTAGTAAACTCGCCCAGTGTAAATTTCGCTTTAACCTTTAACGATGTCTCCGCTGACAACAAACTACTGAACATGGATGATGTTAACTGAAAAGAAATTATAATAGTAACAATTAGTTGTGACTTATAATTAGTGCTATTGAACTCATTTAATTAACATTTCAAATTTTTATAAAATAATGTCGTTACATAATAACGGCACGCATTTCAAACAAACTCAAGTTACGCTTCTTTAACAATTCCAATATTTTCTTACCAGTTAATAATTAATAAATATTTTTATGATTTAAATTTTTGTTTTGCTCTATTTATTTTTACGATTAAAAAACGTCTACGCAACAAAAAGAAAATACAAACAAACAAAAAAATTGCAGTGCATGCTTTTTTTTTTTTTTTTTAAAAAAACCTTTTAAAATTATTTCTTATTTACTCTGTAATGTAAAGGAATGTACTTTTGGCAGTATCCCATTTGACATTAAGTTTCTTAGCCACACACCTTGATAAATAAAAAGCCCAGATAAGCTAATAAAAGCACGTAAACCTGATATTTGCGATTCTAGTCTTTATTACCCTTGTTTTGTCTAATCCAACTAACTATCTAGCTGCTAGCAACTAATGAGATACGAAAGTTGCTTTTTTTTTTGTTCATTTTTTTTTTAAAAAAAAGTTTATTTTGCAGAATAAATTCCGTTGTTATAATACTTTATTAAAAAAAAAACTCAGTTGTAGAAACTAATCTTTAAATTATACAGTAAACCTAGAGCTAAGGAATTGAAATGCCGGTGTTACTCCTTCAAAAAACTAACCACAATATGTGATAAGATCAACGTTTCAAATGACCCCAGTACCCAAAAGTAATTTCTTTTCTCGATTTTTTTTTTTTTCCTGTCTTTCTTTCTTTTAGTGTCCCTTTGCAGCTTCCACTGAGCTTATACAATGCAGCCTACATGGCACATTATAATGAAGCATTAATTCTTACTCAGCATTTCTTCGCACGTTTCATTGCATTCAATTGACATTGTACTTGGAAATCAAGACTTCCACTCACTTTCCCTCCCAACCGACGCTATATTACAGCGCCCACGAAGGGTATAAAGTATTTAATTTTACGACTCTTTACTTCACTTCTATAGTTTTATTATTAAAAGGAATCGCGCAATAAATCAGTTAGTGAGAACATTTAAATGTGGGATTAGCGACGGGTGATGAAAGAAAAGAAACCGCGCTGGCTCGATCACATTTCCATTTTAATTTCGCAATAAATTAAAAAATAAAAAAAAAAAAACTCTTCGACTCAATATTTATTTATCTAAGCGTATATTTTTTAGGCGCTCACGTGAAAGCCGACTGCAACGATTGGCGTCTGTTTAGCTATTCCGGTGCCTACTCGGAATTTCACCAGACCAAAACAATGTAACTACAGTCAGTTGCACGTGGGTGTGTCCACTATATATTTTTCCACATCACTTTCTCTTTTCCTACTCTTTCAATGCGAGATGAAATGAGCGAGTAATTTGACTCGCTTGCCAAAATATATACGGACTTGGCGAGTGGAAAAAGTGTGGGTGGAGGATATACGTGAATAATGTTATGTGTATAGTGTTGTTGTTCGTGTGTGGCTCTGCGCGAGTTTAAACTTTTGTAACTTTCAAATTACCAACCAACATCTGTCACGTCTGGAGACGTCAAACCTGGCTCTTAAGTAAATCGCTGAACGTGTGATGAAAATTCGCTCCCCAAACTCAATTCTGCTTCACCTGAAAGATTTGTCGTGTCGTATTATGTATTGCGCATTTTTACTAGACAGATGCATCGTTTCACATTATTTGACAGCATACTGAATTTGCCGGCTCATTTAACTTCACTCTACTCATATTTTCAAGACAAACATTTTCTTCTTCCTTTATCGCTCTCAGCAAAACACCTTTCAATTATAATGAACATTCCTAAAAATAACATGTACAGAGTATGCTATGAAAATTTCGTGTTTTACATAATGATCAAAGTACTGTATTGCATATTCATGCAAAAAAAAAAATACCGGTAGTAATAATAAATAATAATACTAGTATAAAACCAAAATAATGATCGTATGTTAATGTAGTCCATAGAGTTTTGATTAATTATTTTCCTCGTATTCCAATATCAGACTTAATTTGTTGATGTTTAAAATCGATAAATTTTTATAATAAATGTATCAAAAGAATGTTTCATGAATACATTTTTATAATGTATTTCACTTATCACTCGTCTATAATATATACCTTTCAACTAAACCTGTAATCTGAGAACAAAAAATAGTTAAACTTTATGAATGACGTCGTCAAACATTTAGTGGTTCGGAGCGTTCAGCTAACGTTAAGTTTGAATAGAAATCATTTTAATGGCGATAATATCGTTGAATTGAAAAGCTTTTTTTTTAATGGCGTTGAATGAACCAGATTAAATTGAGAAAGAAAGAGTAAGATAGTGGGCGCCGAAGAAATGGATTACCCGCAAAAGCACTATTCTGTAAAGAAAAAAAAAAAAAGACGTCAAAAAGTTTCCCGCTCATTTAGAATCAACAAGTTCCTTGCCATCTTCAACTGTGAGGGAAATCACTTATATTGAAAGTAATCGATAAATTCAGTAGACTCGCGATAATTGGCGGAAGTCGCCAACGAAGGTTCCGCCAATTGGCCCAAACAAATTACCGTACTATTCGAACTTTGAAATTCGATCCAAAAACACAAAAAATACAACGAGTAAAATGGTCATTAGTTTTGTTTTAAAAATTAAAAGGCGACCCTGAATTTGATTTTTTTAAAATATCATCAGCGTAATGTCATCACCGTTCAGCCAAAATATAAAGTTTGAGAAACTGCCGCATCATCGACATCGAATATCATCGGTATGATGGTTGACCGACCACTCTACCCTAACAACTTGCGCTAGCCCTTAACTAAATTAATCTTAATTGAACTCTTTGGGTAAATTGTTAAAATTCAATTTACCTAAAACGCCTCGCCATTTATAGTTATATTAATAACTTATAAAATAGAGAGACAGCGCAAAACGTTCGATTACTACGCTGTAGATCAAACGTTTATATTATGAGTAACAGCTGTTGCCTTTTCCATCGCGATCTCATTAGCACATTGCTATTCTACTATTCCCGTTGGAAATAGTAAGTGTGGAAGAAGTGTTTAGTTTAGTGCGAGTGTTTTTGTGCCATGCATGCCGCATGCGTCGCAGGTGGATAACAAAGTTGAACATTACGAAAACAATTTTATGGTGGTTACGAAATAAAATGACTCCTCAGCCAGCGTCAAATGCTCGCGTAACCTACAAATAAAAAGACAACAAAATTTTTTTTTTAGATCTTCTTCTATCTTGCGTGAAACATTTTTTTTTTCTCGCTCCACATGCGTTGCATTTGTATTCAATGTTTTATTAGCAAGGAAGTCGCATTTCATTTCTACCAAAGTACGACCACACGCATGCGCAATTACAAAGTGTGCGTGTTAATCAAACTTTAATACGCCTTTGATTACAAAGGAACATTTTCGGCTATTATTCTATTAGAATAAAAAAATAAAAATAAAAAATTCTGACGTAATGTCTGTTTAATAGCACTTTTATGAAGCCTTCAACGGTTCATAAGAAAACGTTCGAGAAACATTTTCAATTGCAAACTCGCGTATCATTTTAATTATGAGCCTAAATACCATTAATCGCACCCCATAATTATCGGTACATTGCTTCTCGGAAAGAAGATTGGCGAGATTCTTTAGAAAAGCTCGTCGTTTTTTTTTTTCCTTTTTTGCTAAATGCTTAAAAGAGAAAAATCAGTTCACGGCTCAGTTCACAGCATTATGAGGCTTACAGCAGATTAGTCAGCTAATATCACATTCATAAAAGATAACATAAATTTTCGTTTAAAAAAAAAAAAAAAACTAAAGCTGACAGGTGAAATTTCACATTACACTGTATTACCGATTCAGCTCATTTACTTCATTCATAATAATAGAATTGCATATTTCAGTTGTAAAAGATATAATTTCTTACACTTTTCTTACCCGGACATTCATTGTTTCTTCCTTTTCTCTTTTTCTATCAATATAATTCGACAAAAAATTTGAATAGTTTCGGAGAAATAATTTTATTAAAAGCTGCTACTTGTCTAGACGCCTGCGAATGGTGAAGTATGATTATTGATCTGCTAATTTAGAATTTTTATCCATATTCTATGTCCCGGTACTATAATATACCGTAATGTAATTTTTTTTTTCCACTCTCGAATGAGGATGTTAATATCAAAAAAGGATAGGAAAATGCATGACTTATGCCAACAGTCATTGATGATTAGTTTCGAAGGATGCGGAAGTTGACTAAAAACATGAGTTTAATGATGCACTATAATAAAATTTAATATGAAAACTATTAAGGTTACACTATAATGAGAGCAAAAGAACTTTTTATTCAACAATTATTTTTCTTCTTCCTTTTGTAAACTTATTTTTCATTAATTGGCGCCATTTAGTCATACGTTTTCAAAATAAAATAAAAAATCTTTCAAAAAAAAAATCGCACTTGGGTTAAGTATAACCTACATTTCCCACCATAATATTCTACATTACATTGTTAAAGTTTAGTTTTCAATTAATCAAGCTACAGTACATGTAATTGATTTTAGAAATCTAAAGCTAAAACAGTTCTACCGAGCTTTTATTTTGTCGTAAAATAAATTCAATGCAAATATTTATTTGCTAAATTCACTAAGAAGGTACATGTAAGTACGAATAATACAAATAAAAAGTAATCAACTCATAAAGCAAAAGCCATTTTCTTAGTTGTCGCCATATACTTAAATTTATAATCAAAATCTAGGTCTACATTAAAAAAAAATAAAAAAGGTTTTTAAAGAGTTCAATCAAAAGTTGACATTTCATTAGAGTCTCACGTTCCCCAGATGTTTAGTACATTATTGTACAAGTTATATGTAAAAAAAAAAAATAATAAACTAAGACTGTCATAGTGATTTAGTGACAAAATAAAAAAATGCACAATACCAAAAAAAAAAAAAAATGACTATCTCTCGCCCGTTATAATTTAAGAAACGCGCATTAAAATTGCCGTGACGCTATATGTTACGTAATGTGTTAGAACAAAAATGGATCACGTTCCTAATTCTACTTTTCTTTTCGAGATATCCTAAGTGGTGTTTTAAAAATAAAAACAAAAAAAAAAAAATGATAATAATAAAAAAAAAAAAAAAAAGAGGAGTTAAGCTATCTGGCGACATAACCCAAGTTTTCAAGAAAAGTCTTAAAATTTGTAGAGCGAGAAGATTGTGGTTTTCTCCCTCCTCCAACTCTACTCACTCACTGCTTCTAATTACAATGACAGTGAAAAATGACGTCTCGTACATCACATCTATTATCAACAAAGCCTAAAAGTGGAGAAAAATGCGCCATACGAACATGGATGATGGCTACGTCGCGTGAGTTAAACAATTTAAGCTCGGATAAATAGACCAGCAGACCCTTCCTATTCATTTTTATGGCAAAAAGCTGTAACTTATTTTTTTTTGTAAATATAAGAGCAGATTAAAAACAAATAACTTACAGCAATCTAAATATTAAAATGTCAACTTGACATTCTTTTGTATAATAAGCTAAATACCGCGCACTATCGGTATTAAATTACTTTAAATGCCAATAAATTATTCTCTGTTTTTTTAAAAAAAAATTATAATTAATACTCATAAATTATTAAGCTGCAAAAATACGGTACCGTATACAATGTTTCATAGAAATTATTCAAAACTCCAAAAAAAAAAAAAAAAACTGTATATGTTTCAAAGTGCAAGCTGTTATGTTTTCCATTGCTTCTGTTTGAATTAAATAAAAAAAATGTACAGCATTAACTCAACCCAGTGTCAGCTGGAAAAATACAGACTCTGATCCAAATACATGCGGGAGCGTAAAAACCAACTCAAATAACCTTAATGAATAAAAACAACAGAATGAAATAAATTTTAGAAATTGCAACAAACGAACGAACCAATATCGTTGCAAAACCCATTTGTAATAAATAAGAAACTAATTGCAGCTTTCTATTTAGGGGAAAGTACGCCACTTTTTTTTCTAAACTTGCTGCCGTTTGAATTAGCATCATTTTCAACTCGCGTAGGGTAATACCCCCCGAGCACATACTTTATATTTTAATAAAAGAATTTGCCGTTTAAGTATCGCGCGTTTGTATTACCATATTGAAACGGCGCACGTTTTCTTCTTTTATTTTTTTCATCTTTTCTTTTGTGGGAATGACATTTTCTTTTGTTGATTGTGTTTCGAGTAAGTATACAGTAGCAGCGCGTGTGCAGCCTCCAACTGCTCGACAGATGTTGGGTTAGTTAGTACAGTAGCAACGTCTTCCAAGACCAGGTGATGATGATATAGCACACAATTTTCTTCCCACTACCTCACTAACCTTCACTCTTTCTCGCACACACACGGACAAAAAAAAAACCAGATGGTCTCATTTGAAATTATAAAGCGATTAACATCAGGCGAACAATAAAAAGTACAGTATTATTTTCGCATAATTATTATTATAACCCCAAACAATCATAATATAATATAGGAAATCATTTTAGAATTTATAGCTAATTTAAAAAGCATAAAAACTACAAACAGTAATAAATTAGCATCAATAAAATTGTCCAATGACATTACATGGGAAATTGAATAACAACTTCTCCGTAATATAACGCACGTGTCATAAAAAGCTACACTGTACTAGGAGTACATGTACAGTACTTTTATCTTTTAAGCAGCGTACCTAAAAGAAGATTTAGTTCCTTTGTTTTGAACAAAGGCATTTCGCTTTTAAAATTTTATTCTCATTTCTATAATAATTCTTGCAATAAATGATAAAAAATTTATATCATGTAATAAAAACCGAATCTCATTTGACTGCAAAGCCCTCGATTTTACGTTTTTCAATGAATAAATAAAATTTAGAATAGTTCTCCCATATATTTATCAGTGACGTTATTATTAAAATAAATAATTAATTCGCAAAAAAAAAAAAAACTAAAAATGTAAAATCGGAGTTTCTCTGCTGTTAAGTCTTCGTAAACGAGTCCTCCTCCTGTTGGCGGATTTAGTGGAATCGATAAAATGGAGTGAGTAAGTTGGGGGAAAGCGAGAATGAGTTTGGTGAGTCATCAGTAAATTTTGAGAGTCTGGGCTTTGGCTTTAGTAATAATACGGGCAGCACACGCGATACGTGCAGTTAAATTGGCTTTGGTAAAGCGCGGGTCTTGGACCCTTTAACCAAGTGAACCGCGTTTTATAACCCTGCAGCATGCAACACCCACACCGCATGCAGCATGCCATTTTGAAGGACATCTCTAATAGTAATAGACGATGTGAACACAGATAAAAATCTATCTCGCTCCCCTCCGTTTACAATCGTTTCGTAACTGGTGGCAACGGATGCAACTAATGTCTACACATCATTAAATCTATCCGCTCTCATTTGGCATTTTAATTTAGATTTATAATTAATAAAAGCCGCGTTTGCTAATCTTGCTCGGGGTTTCTGCAATAGAGCTAAAAGCAGATGAAAATCTGGAGCTAAATTATATATATATTTTTTTTATTTAAAAAAACCTTACACTACTAAAAATTTATTATACTAATCCTCAATTTAAATTTAAGCTTATATAAAAACTAATTATTAAAAGTTTAAGTCATTTTATGTAAGTCTAAATCTTTCGGAAACATTCGATTTCATAAATAAAAATTAAAGAGCTCTTTCCACTCAGTTGATTAATGCAACGTTAGGTTTATCCAATAACAGCAAATTTTATCGATTGAAATATCTTAAATAATGCATTATACAGTACATAAAATTGAAGCGTGGGATAAGACTGTATTTATTATCAACCAAATGAACCTCGTCAGTATATTGATTACTACGGACGCTTGCAATCTTAATTACTGTACATTTTCAAATCCATTTACCTCATTACAGTTTCCCAAAAGTAAAAATCAAAAATTAAATTTCAGATAACTAATAGAAAAAAATAAATATATATATCATTCAACCCGATAAAAGTACAACAGATCTTTGGAAATGTCATATTTTACAGATAAACATTTCAACAACAACAACAACAAAAAAAGATATTATGCTATCTGTTTTTACGTTAATCTTTTGAAAGTATTAGGAGAGAATAATATTGTCTTCGTTATTAGCTGATGATAACGTGTGTGATAGATCAACAAAACCATTACAAAAAACCTCAGACAACAAGTTACACGGTTTGTTTAAAGCTTTATGACTGCTTACACATGTGGTTCACTTTTTTTTCTCTTCCAAAAAAAAAAAAAATTTTTGTCAAAATAGTTAAATTTCGATTAGAAACCAGTTTTTCTGATATTTTCACCTCTAAAACAACAACATTCACCGAGATAAAAATTGAAAGTAGACTCGGAAGGTTTATGGTTTGTTTGTACTAAACCTATACCGGTATCGTATCATTTCAGCCGATCACATTTTCCCCATATTTCAACTATGCACACTACGTACATAATACGTCTTTCTTTTTTCTATCTCTCGAAAAAATGATAAGTGAAAATACGGTACCGTAGGTAAACAAGTCCCATTTATTTTTTTATTCGAGACTGTTGTAGATGATGCACCGATCGCTATTATTAAGGACATAAGGAAACAAAACCAGTTCACGAGAACGTCCCCGATTTTATTGATTTTTTTTAACGCTATTTACAGTGCGCTTCGACGACCGTCACGGCTGTATATATTATTGCAATATAATACCGTAGTGAATATTTGCAAAACTAGATGTTAAGTTCGGTGCATGCAAACCCAGTTTACCATTCTTCGAGCTAATTTCCATTTCGTGAATTAAAAGAAATAGGAGAACCCTTATGAAAACGTTTACCACTACATCGCATACCGCACATAATATTCATTTTTCCTATGTCTTTTATTCAGTCATTTCAATATTCGTTAGTTGCAAATGTAAACAAATATTGTCGGTCGGTGACCTCTTTACTCGGTTACATGTTTTTAACACTGTTATTTTATTTCCGTAAGCCTATAACGCGTTAATTAAAAGTTTGGGTGTTTAAAAAGAATTTTCATTCGATGTTATGAATCGACGTTTAGAATTTGAAAACTGGTTAAAAATGAATGAATGAACGTAAACATAATTCTGATGTAGTAGAATATTAAAGTGTGTAGGATATGTTAAAAAAAGGTTATCGCGAGCGGAAGTTGAACCGATGTAACAGCATAGCGAGAAAAAATATTTCATGTGGCGTTCGATAAAAATTTGTGCTCGAGCTATTACGAAAAAATGTGAAAAGTAATTTTTTAAAAGAAAAAAAAAAAAAAAAAAAAAACAACAACAAAAAAAACATTAACGCCTGAATAATAATACTGTAGCCTAGTAATCAAAAAATGTGCGAGATAATATTTTTTACCACATGCTAATACATTGTGTAGTTGAAATATGTTTCTATAAACAATCGCTTTTAGAATTTTAGCAAAAATATTTACGTACAAAATGACGCTAAAAATAATATTTCTAAATTATTATTAAAAATCTGAGCCTCCATTAATAATGTGTTTTCAATAAGAATCATTTTATTCGTTTTCGATATGTCACTTTATTTATGCGCATGTTTATGAAGTTTCTCTGAATTTTCTCTGTAATCTTTTCATTTCTTTCTAAACTAAATAAAAATTTCAATTTTAAATTTAAAAAAAAAAATATACGATGTCGTAATATATTTTTTTTAAACGCATTTATCAAAATATTTATATTAACGTGATAAAAATATCTAAGATAACAAGATTTTACAACATGCTAAAATATGCAATGGTTTAGAGAACTGGTACCTCAAAAAGAACCCCCCTAACATTGTAGTAGATCGAGTACATAATAAAATAGAAGCGCCCTGTAGTTGTGCCTCATTAATGACATAGGCTGCAGTCGGAGTACGCCCTCCTTTGACCATGACCCCAAATGCCTTTCCATCCAATCAACCTACTCACAGGTAAAACTTCTAATAAAACCACGAGAAAAATCCCATTTTCTTCCAGACTCGCAACAACGATAAAATTCTGTATTGCTTTCCTAACGATTTTTTTTTTTTGCATATTAATATTATATACTAGCAGTGAGATATCGAACTTTTCCTCGAATATTTTTCCACACAAAAAAAAAAAAAAAATAGAAATCCAGACTTTTTCTTACGAAAACAATCTCGTCGGTTGTTGCTATACGTTAAGTCTGTTGATTTGACAGATGGGGTAGTGAATTAGAAGGTGGGGGGAAGGAAGGGAAGATAAAAATTCCCAAAGCGTAGATCGATACGTGTTTACATTCTGTATTCTAAAAGAGATAAACGAGAGAAAGGAGAAATCTCGGACCCTTTTTACACTACCTAGGTAACGTCTTTCGATCTACAGTACCACGCATTCTATTTGCTAACTTCGCCCTTTCTCAATACATGTACACTACATGTGTGTACCTACGTGCACTTGTCACTGGCGTTGACATAGCCGTACAGCGCTGCAGGCTCTCCCCCCAAAAACAAACAACTACAGTATTTCCAATCAAGTATTTACCCTATAGTTAAAATTGTCGCACACTTACTTTAACCAATCTCACATATTCGCCGTCTTGCGGTTCCAAATCCTTTTTCATCTTTTGTTTATCATCTTCGTAGGTTTCGTCGAAAGTAGCTGCTGTCACAGTACTACTCAACTGATTGCAGGCCATGCACGTTTTACTTGAATCCAAAAAAAAAAAACTAAAATTTCCCCGACTTTTCTTCTTTAAGTTCACATATGTGCGTGTTGTATTATTATTATAAACAATACAAACACATTGCGGTGGTTGATACAAATCGAAACCGTTTTCAATTTATGATAATAATAATAATTATTCTTCGCTCATCACGCGGAGTTATTATAGGAAATACATCCAGAGTTTGGCGCCAGTTATGTTTGGAATGACAGCTTCGTTTTTTTTTTTCTAATGGAATTTGTTGATGCCTTCCTTTCCGATCTGATAGAAAGTGAGCGAGTATTCGGCGTAGGGTAGGGGAACGAGGAAGGTTGCGGAGCAGCTGCTCAAAATGTTTCATTCTATGTAATAGGGTGATAAGGTTGATAAGTGAGGTACACATCTCGTGAATGAATTCGGCTACAATATTAAAAAAAGTTTTATTTTTCAAAACTATTTTTTTATTGTAATTAAAATTTATTGGTGTAATAAAAATCTTTTAATTATTTTTCCCGAACTCATTTTGAACCATAATAATTTTTTTTCGTAATCTCAATTTTTTTTTAAAAAAAAAAAAAGTTTTTCTATGTTACAGTTTTTTTTTTTTTTTTTTTTTTTTAAAAATTAGGAGCTCAAGAAATGAATAAAAATTATTTATTTTAAAAATAAATCGCGCTAATTACGTTGTTGAACTGCCAACTTTTATTTAAAAACTTGCATCACAGTTATGAGTGTACGCGTTTCTCCCTAGAGGTCGCTATTGACCGATCTTTATGTGACCTTTTGACCTTGTTTAATCATGTGTTTGTCCCATGATCAAGCTTTGAAATTTTTTTAAAAAATGTTTTCTGCAACTGTTCCAATGTCGATAAGTTAAAAATAAATGTTCAACTTTTATTTGATGCGAATTAAAGTTTCTGTACAAATTAGTTTCCAATTTTGAAACTTTCGGAGTAGTTTGTGCTAGCAGGTGCTTGGTGTAAGTTGTATCTTTCGGTTTTGGTTCTTATCAGAGGTGTAAATAACTGATAAGTGATCATTTTATACTGTAGTTTGATGAAGTGAATTTTATATGGAAGTTTGGAAATTGTTTGGAAGTCATCTAGCTATGTCACGAGCATTGTGGGTGGTTTTATTAATGGGATTTGCCGGGGCTTGTTCCTCTTCGGATAATCCGCAAATGGTGGTGACAGTGGCGCAAATACCTCTAATAATTAATACTTGGACATTTACAGGAGCGACTGAAAAAGGTATAATAATCAAACGGTTAGTTTTTATAGTTAATGTCTTACGAGTGGTTTTTGTAGCATGGCAGACGTTAGTGGATGACGGCAAAAGTAACATGGATGCACTCGTGGCGGGTTGTACTGTCTGTGAAGATCGATTGTGCGAAGATAGTATTGGATGGGGAGGTCATCCTGACGAGCAGGGAGAAACAACACTAGACGCCATGGTTATGGACGGGTAACATTTTCATCGCAATTATTTGTGTATTGTATTTTCACTACAAGGTAGAACGTGAAACTTGTTTACAGAACGACTCACGCTGCTGGCTCCGTTGCTTCTTTACGAAGAGTTAAATACGCAATTTCTGTGGCTCGAGCGGTGTTGGAGCACACTAAGCATACCTTATTAGTTGGAGATCAAGGTAATTAATTTGTATACTTCAAGTTGTAAAGTTCAAATTTAAAAATAAATGTTTTTTGATTAATTTAGCTACAAATTTTGCGATCGATATGGGTTTTGCGAATGAGTCTCTGTATTCTAATGAATCTGTGGAAACTTACGCACAATGGCAAAATAACAGTTGTCAACCTAATTACAGAACAGTAAGAACATAATTAATTATACTTAAAATAAGTTTTTTTAAAAAAAGGTTAAATTATTATAGAATGTCACACCTGATCCCTCAAAATCTTGCGGACCATATAAACCACTTAACGTTACATCTGTAGATGTGGATCGTCGAGATTTTAAAATTGACTCGAAAAATCATGATACAATTGGCATGGTAATTTTAGATGCAAATGGTAACATCGTGTGTGGAACGAGCACAAATGGAGCTCAATCTAGAGTTCCTGGACGAGTTGGAGATTCCCCAATCGTTGGATCTGGAGCTTATTGCGATAAGGACGTTGGCGGGGCTGCTGGAACCGGTGACGGGGACATCATGATGAGATTTTTGCCTTCGTACCAAGCTGTAGAAAGTATGCGACACGGAATGGATCCAACTACGGCTGCTCAGGATGCGGTGGCTAGAATGATTTCGTACTACCCGACTGTCTCTGCGGGTATAGTTGCTGCATCAATTACAGGAGATTACGGTTAGTAAACTTTGCATTATTTATCCATTTGCGAAAATGTCGTGCTCACGAATTTCATTTGAAATGTAGGTGCTGCTTGCTACGGGATGGAAAGTTTTACTTATTCTGTTCGAAATCCCAGCCTTAATACATCAACAGTATTTACAGTTCCTTGTTTATCTGGATCAAAAAATGTATAATAAAAGCGCAATAAAATATGTTTCGCACACGTTTTTTAAAATTAAATAAATCAGACACCAAAGATGTACTATTTTATATTGCATAAAATAAAAATATTTCTTTACGCATTAACTCCAGTACATTTTAATAAATTATTTTCAAAAAAATAATTTTAATACGGTTAAATAATAATTTATTATAGACCTAATTTGGCAGTAGATTAAGATTTTGTGATTATGATAATTTATTTAAAATTTTTTAAAATATTGTTCATAGATTTTATTGTTCAAAAATTTAAACGGATTTGCTAAAAATCAACCAAAAAAAAAAAAAAAAAAAAATGGGTCCCCTCAAAGGAAGGTTGATAACCCATAGTTGCGAATGGGGGTGCCCGGCCGCCATTAGAGTAGAAAGACAGGATGTGACAAGTGAAAAGCAACTTTTCCATTTGTTTGTTGGTGACTCATTTTTAACAGGAATTTACAGTATTTATCACGATATCCTCAGGAACTGGTCCGTTTAAAAAGTACTCTAAGCATTAAAAATAGAATCATATAATATAAACCTGGTTTGCGTGTAGGCTACACAGGTAACTCGCAAAAATGTTAACCTTTTTTTAAATTTAAAAATTTTTATAGCCTATTTTTTTTTTTTTTTAAAAAATTTTGATAGAATTTATTGATGATAATGTCGGCTTCATTTCCTGTTGCACGAATTCAACCTCCTGAATTTCAGAATTAATTTCTTATCAACCTGACATCTCGAATAAAACGGAAATTGGTAAGCGTAAATCTCTCTGCCTTTTGAAACTCGTATATTTATTATATTCATGAATAATTTATATTTCTATAGCCGGTGTCATTTTAGTCATTTCATTCACCGAGATATTTAAATAACACCAGGTAAGCATCATTTACTTTATTCTATAACTGCAATGTAAATAACATAAGTTGAGCTTAGCTTCAATGGACGTAAACAAACATCATCATCCACCTCCTCCTGAAGTAGTTGAGGCTGTTGTGAAGCCGCCACCCCCGGAGCCAAATGCAAAACCATCGGCCAAAGGCTACGTTGGAATTGACACGTTGCAAGATCAAGTCAGAAAGAAAGTGCTGAGAAAAGGATTTGAATTTAATATCATCGTTGTTGGTACTATAAGATTCTAATTAAATATATCACTCTTAAAAAAATATGCCGCATGATGAAATAATTAATGTCGATAATAATTTTAGGAAGGAGTGGCTTAGGAAAATCAACGTTGGTAAACACGCTATTCAAATCGCACTTGAAAACAAATCAGCAAGTGCAAAATGGAGAAGGAAAACAACAAATGTTACCAAAGTGCCCGAAAACGATAGAGATTAGAACTGCTACTCATAGTTAATAGATTTTACTAATCTTAAATACTGCATGAACGTCTAATTTATACGCATAAATTATATAGTTATTGAAGAAAAAGGTGTAACTCTGAGGCTGACTGTGACTGACACTCCCGGTTTTGGCGATCAAATTGACAATACTGATTGGTATGTTACGTACATAATTAAATGCAATTAAGATAAATCATATTTTTACTTTGATTTTAAGCTGGAAACCCATTCTCGATTACATTAACGCACAATATGATAATTACTTAATTGAAGAACAAAGTATTAAGAGAAAGAAGCACATCCCAGACACACGGGTACACTGCTGTTTATATTTTTTGGAACCGACGGGACATAGGTAATCATATTTACAATTATTTTAAAGTTGATGTAACTAATTCTGCGTTTTTAAGTTTAAAATCTTTAGATATTGAGTGTATGAGGTTGCTGGATAAATGCGTTAACATTGTTCCTATTATTGCCAAAGCTGATTCACTTACAATTGAAGAGAGAGCTACTTTTAAAAAGAGGGTAAATAGAAAGGAATGTAAATACTGTATTGATAAAATCTAAATTATAAATTATCTTACTGATAGATTCAAAAAGATCTAATAAATAATGGAATTCACGTTTATCCATTCTGTGACAATGAAGATAGTGATGCTGAAGAGAAACTCATTACCAGTAAAATCAAAGTAAATAAACTTGAATTAATAAATCGGTAACGTTTTATGTTGCTATAGAACATGTCATGCTAAAATGTAATTTCTTTATGTAGCTAGCTTAATTTATAAGGATAAACTAACTCGTAAGCAATTTATAAAATTTATAACGAAATCAAGATGAAATTGTTAATAATTTCATAACATAGGCGATTCAAGAATTATTTTTATGTTTTTAGTTCTTTTTTGTGGAAGTTTAATAATTTTTTCTACAGTAGCTAATATTATATTCATAAAACTTTTTTACTTAATTTATTATTTCTTAATTTCTTTTCTACTTAAGCAATTTTTTTTTTTTTGAAAGTTTTTTAATGTTTCTGTGACTTAACTTTTATTTATGATTATTTGCTGTTTCTTGGTATGCATTAATTATTTGTTATGTTTTGATGCAAATTAACCGCAAGTGTGTGTTCTAGGAGATGATTCCATACGCTGTAGTTGGCAGCGAGATGCAGTATCCACTAAATGGAAGGACAGTGTATGCTCGCAAAACTAACTGGGGTTTAATTGAAGTCGAAAATCGAACGCATTGCGAATTTGCTGATTTACGGGATATGCTTATTAGGTAAATCTGGTTAATAGTTTTTTTCGTTGTCTGCGCAGAATTAAATTTAAAACTTATTTGAATTGTTAGAACCCGGATGCAAGACCTCGCTGATGTGACTTCGTATTTGCATTATGAGAATTTCCGGCACGATCGTTTGCAATCTCAAAGACTTAACGCTCAACGTATTGACATGAGCCAAATGAACGAGAGCAACATTTAATTGGCTTTTTCGGCAAATTTTAATCACGCTTAAATATGTTCACCTGAAATGGTACGTAAACGCTTATAACTTTTTATTGACTATTGTCTAACTTTTTTCTACTTTGTCGTCGTTTTTCTCTTACTTTAATTTTTTTTTTTTTATATTGTTATCGCGCGTTATTTGGCCAGTTAACCATTATGCTTTCGTTTTCAATACAAAAGTCTAAAGTGCCAAATACTTGTAATCTCGCTTTGAACGTTATTTGTATAATCATCATACATAACTAAAAATAAACCAAAGATTATGCTCAAAATAACTTCTAAAAAAGTTATTGTTTGCTGATCGTGTTTGCAAAAATATTAATAGGATCAATGATAAGGTGTAGTCTCTATTTATATATTACTGTGATATCTTTAAAAATGTAATGTTCATTGTTTTATTTTTAAAAAGTTTGGTGCAAAATGGTTTTACTATTAGGTAGTTTTATTGTATAGCTTTTTCATTGGCAACCTATTTTGGATCTACCGAAAATTTTATTTTAAGTCATACATGCACTTAAAAAAAATCAAAATTTACGAGTGTTTAAAAAATAAAGTTATAGTAATCCTAAATTTTACAACGTTTTTATGATGAGGCTGATCTCGTTTCAATAGTAATGCACTTTTAAATAAAATGGCAGGGGGGCGGTAGGGGACGCATGCTGCTCCTTGGCGACGGGCCTGTGCAAAAGTCAAATAAATTCAAAATAATATATTTGGGCGTTTCAATTTATAAAATTATATTTGTTTAGCTTTGGGTACGTGGGGAGGCAGTTTTCCACTAAGCTAAATCTAACAATTTTTATAAATTTCATGGTAAAAGCATATTATTAAGTGAAACTTTATTGAATAAGTTTTGTAAATATTTGTGACCACTCTGTTTTCGAGTTTAGTAGTAAGCATTTAGAAAATGGCTTTTTGGCCACTTAAGTCTGCAGTAAAACACTATGAAATACCCCATAATAATTATTTTAAATACATTTTGTAAAAGCGAATTTTAAAAGCAAAGCACAACAGATATTTCTAAACATCAAGCTGTAACAGTCGAGTTTAGCCATTGCAACAATGTGGTTCACTTCTTCGACCTCGAAGATCAAACCAGAAAATACTCAATCCCACACTTCAATATCATATGCGAAAGCTAATTGTCATTTTATTTATTACTTGTTTCGAGTTTTCGGTTTTCATATTTTCCCAACTTCCGGTTACAATATCTTAATTTTGGTCGTAGCATGGATTTCCCTGGCAATTGTATTTTCAAGCGAAATCTATCAAGCGATATTATGGTTCCTCTACAAACAGGAAGAAACAATGACGAAAAATGAGATTTGCTGCTTTGTTCAAATGTTGGCCCTTCATCTGACGATTGCCATTCAATATTTTTATGTTACGATTACCATAAAACGAATTCATTTAAAAATGAGCACTTTACTAGGCATCGTGACATTAGAAGTTATACCTAACATGGCTGAAAAAGCAATTTTCTGGAAAAAAACCAAGCGTTTAAATTTAGTAATGTCTTTAACAATCTTTTTCATAATTTTGGTTGTTTTGGCCGCATGCATCTACACTTTGGAAACCACTGCTCAAACTGCGAATTCTCAATTATTAACTCGCGTTTTTGAAGTTGCTTACTGTTTTTGGTCAATTTTGATTGTTGGATGTTGTGCATTTTACAATTTAATTCCTGTATTTCTGGCCATTTATTTGGGTTATTTGATCGATGGCTATTTGATTGCTCACCGAACAATCAATCTCGCCGACCAACAACATCGTCATCAAACAGTTACTCAACTTTTGCAAATTATTGATGATATTTTCTCTAATTTCTTAATTGGCTCATTGGTCTTTGAACTTACACTTATTGTCACTTACGCCAAGGTCAATGTCGAATCAATCAACATTTTACAAATCTCAAACGCAATTCTCAATATTTTTTACATTCTTTTCTTTGTTTTTAAAAATCTTCATTGCTCAAACCTAAATGATAAGGTAATTAACTTTTAAATACTGTGCATGGAAAGAATGCTTTTAATTATTTTATGGGCATGCAGTTGAAATGACATCAGTTTTTCTCTCTCACTGGCCCTCACTGTCCGCCTCCCTCTCTCTCTTTTTTGAATATTATACCGTTCTTTTTTTATATTTTCTTAAATGTACAAAACTGTTAAATAATGAACTACGAGTATATTAGAGCCCTGTGTTGCGTTATATGTTATAAGGCTATTATAAAGAAAATTATCAACTTACAGTATGCAGCAGTCGCATCCGAAGAGATGGCCAGGTCCAGGGTAAATGATTACAAAAGCCAGTAAAGACAGTTCAGATAATGCATTTTAACTACTGTAATTATTAAATTTTATGACAATATAAGCTTATAGTAATAAGATACAGTACTTTGATCTAGAGACTTGAACCCTCCTAGCTAGCTTTCTTTTCCTATAATGTTTGATCGATTGTTCGTTTAAATTTTTGCTTATTATTTAAATCAGCAAACCAGTTTCTTATTTAAATTTTGCATTATTTCTAATGAAGATAAGGTACCGGTACTGTAAATGTTTTTTTACTATAGCTTAGGTATGTAGATTGTTTCTGATAAATCAACAGTCTTGCACCTCCAAAATATAAAACTTTAATAATTATATTTACATCATTTTTATTTATTAATTAGCTTATCAAAATAAAACTATTTTGAAAGAATGAGTGATAAAAAATAATTACTGTATACCGGTATTTAATAATTAAAATATCGGTAATTCTAATTACACTGTAATTTATGATTTTGCATAAATATGACACAATAGGACATTATATTTTATATTTTTCCTTATATGTGTACACGTACTAACTTATGTTTTAGGTGCAAATCTGTTTGGATGCGCACCAAAACCGCAATTGTCAACGTTGCCCTTCGGTGAGTCAAATTAAAAAGAAAATAACTAATTTGTTTTTTATATCTCAATTATTCTAAGCTGTACGTAAATCCGTTAAATATTTCAGATGGAAATCCATTATATTCTCTATTTAGACCAGTCGGCTAATGATAAAAAAGAAATAACTTACGGTGGAATGTTTCCGGTTAGAAAAGCTTTTATATTATCGGTATAATCAAAGCAATCCAAAATATTATTACCTACTGTATATTGTCTAATGTGGCTTTTAACGACATTAGGTGGTCGGTACTGCTTTATCTTATGCAATGATACTCAATGAGCTTTAAACTCTTCTACCAGCAACTAACACTTCAAAAATATAAATAAATAAATTTTTATTGTATTGCAAAAAGTTACCGTATACACGTCACAGAATAAAACAAATAATAATTTCCAAAAAGCATAACCTCGTCATATTACTTAATCGTAAAAAATCCGTAGACGTTTTATTTAATAAGGTCGCTTGAATTATATAATAAAATTCTCGCCATTTGTCCATAAGTAAAATTATAACTTTTGATATTATATTCGTCGAATATTTTGATAGGCGATTCAGAATCTAAATAATTTCGATGCCTTATTAATAAATGAATAGTATACATGTCTGTCCATTCCTTCCAATTGCTTTGATACAGATGATGAATTAGCATATGTACTCCGAATTTGATTTTAACTCGGTGAACTAATTCCGGATGTTGATAAAGAATGGACGTTGTGGGATACTCCCCGGCATTAAAATACCACTTATCCCCTTGATAATTACGGTAGCTGTTCATCCACAGCTTAAGGAATCTGGCATCTTTATGAGCAATGATCACTTGAGTTCCCAAAAACTGGCCTTCGTCCCATCCGATTGACATTTCATAGTGTCGAAACTCGTGGAGTGGACGAACCACGTAAACGTCGTTGTCAAGAAATATCCCCCCGTATTTTATCAGAATTTGCATTCTCGCTATGTCGGACGCGTGATATACCGAAGTTAATGCCTGGTCGAATATATGAGTAGGTTCTTCAAATAAAGACACTTCGATTGTCTTTCCAAAACCCTCCTTTATTAACATATCCCAGTAATTTCCTTTCATTGTAATTCGACCGCTCTCTCCATCGTCGTTACAAGTATTGCAATGAATAATAAGTCGGTCTGGGCGGTGGTTGACGATGATGGAACGAATATTGACCATCTCCACAAAATCGATTTCATTATTACGAAATTTGATCAAATGCACGATGTTCGGGACAATTGCTTCGGAGAAACCCGTTATATTGCTCGTCGAAGTAAAATTAAATGACATTTTTTTGATCGAACTGGTTTTTAAAGTTTCCTTTTAAAAAATAATATAAATATTATTGTTTTTTCATTAAAAATTACTTCAAATGTAAAAAATATAATGTGTTTATAATAAAATAGGTAGCTGGCGCAGTCTTTTTTTTTTTTTTTTTAAAAAATTAAACTACTGTACCCGTACAAGTATATAAAATAAACTACCTAATATTTAAAACAAAAATTATAATTTTGAACTGACTGCAATAATATTGATTAAATTAAACTTATGTTGCTATTTTTCTTTTAAAAAAAATTGATTACCTTACCGGTATTAACTTTCACATACCGGTATAAAAATTATTTTTTTTTGTTTTGTAATTTTTTCTTTCATAAAAAAAATTAAGAGTACCGGTATGTACTCGGTGGCAATCATTTAAAAGTATTCGCTGCTAACATTTACATTTGGTTCTCTACTTTTAAAATTATTTGTGCTTCCAATTGTCAAATTTACCTTATCAGAGAAGGAATTTCCGCATACAATTGGCGAAAACACGTTGTCCCATCTAAATTGCAGTTGAATGACAACCAAAATAAATGCCCCGATTATGGTTAATTTCAGATAAACCGGCCAGCGTGTTTTCCACTGAAATCCCATCATTTCATTTACGTCGATCGTGCACCGACTCTTCTCTTTTTTCACGATTGACGCTTGGCTCTTCCGGCGAAGCTCAATGCGAGACAAATCATTCAAGGTGTTGGCGATGCCACTTTAATTTTTAATTATTGACAGAAGAGAAGAGACATGGCGTCATTATTCGGTTACCTCAAACATACTTCAAAGGAGAAGTCACGTGAGTCGCATTTTCACACCAAAGTAAAATCTCTTGCTATTTTGGTCTCTGTCTAATTCCGTCTCCATTGGAGACGTGTGGGAACAGCTGCGGGGAGCGCGCACCGTCAACTTCAACTCTGCAGGTCCTCCAATACAAAATACTGAGTTGAAACCAGTACTCGATGCATTTATCGATTGGTGTTTATCGATCCAAAAGCTACGCTAACGTTCGTTTCGTCTTAGATTTTTAAAAAAAATATATAATAAAAAAAATCGGGTTTAGTTTAATTTAACAGATGTAAACCTCAAACCCGGAGAGAAAACATCTTATGTAATATGTAAAGTAATTAGAAACGAGGAAGTTATCGGTTGATGCAATTTGCAGATGCCAGATGGAGAGCGCTTAGTTTCTAAAATAAACCTCAAAAGCGTTGACGTTATATAAGAAAATAAAATGATCGATCGATACGGATTTTTTTTCTGTACTATTTTCACATATTCCGCTCTGACTTTTAGAATACAACTTTGGAGAATTTTTCAAATTACATTACATTTACATACTGTATTTACATTATCATTTTTACTATTATTTTTCTGTTTTCAATACCAGTAAAAAAAAGATAGGTGGGGGGGGGGGTGGAGGGGAGGGGGAGGAGGAGATAAGAAGATATAAACACATAAGGGCGTTCAACTGTACAAGATAAAAAAAAAAAATAATAAAAATTGGAAAAGTTAATAACATTAATCACTCATGAACGCTTAACAATCTACAGACATGAAGCACAAGTACTTTCTCTTATCAATTAACTCCGAAATAGCGCACTCCAAATTAAATTTTTAAAATATTTGGCGCTCTGACTTAATCGAGGCAAAAATAAAACTCAAAGGATAATTATTGCAAGATTAATTCAATATTTAAGTGGGATTTATTTATACAGTTTTTTAAACTAATTGTAAACACTGAATATTGATTAACCGGTATTAAAAAAAAATTAAATAAAAATTGTGAAACAATTCAAAGAAATTTAAAGGACATTATTAATAAAATTAACAAGTCTGGATCAAACTTAATGTTAAAAAAAAAATAATAATTAAAGATTGCGAAACAATTCCAATAAACGTCAAGTACTGTATTGATAAATCTCGCTTTATAAGTCTTAATATTAATTTGCCTTTTCGATTACACTATTAATCTTTTTATCCTGCTTTGAATAAATGAATACAGCTATTAGATATCCCAACAAATAATTCAAATTAACCTTTTGGAAGCCGGTTATACTGTATTATTGAAACTAACACACGTTCGCATGTACATGTGCATTGAATGTACAAGTATTGCACTTTATATAACACAATCTTTTTTTCTTATATTTTAATTTTACATAATAATAATTATTATTATCAAATGGAGTTCATCTTACAAATAGGCTTGAAAGATAATGTTACTATGGTAAGTCTATGTATACTTATTTTACACCGAGACATGTGATAAATAACGCTCTATTGCAAAAAAACAAACTGCGCGCATAGTATCAACGTTCAACAATAATTGTTAAGATACTCGTAGTTGAATTATGAAAGTAAATGCGCAGTTGACACCTAAATAATTCTTACAAAAGCAGTCAGGATCATCGAACATCCGTGATTCGCTCGCGAGTAAGTGATTAAATATTTTTTTTACACATTTCCAAGATAATTTTTTTCCCCTAAAGCACTCGTGACAAGGTTAATTAAAAAAAGCTGCCTGCCATATCAATTACATTTAAAACAAGATTTATTCGCCAAGCTGTTCATACGCAATTTAATTATTTTGAAATAAACTTCTCGTGAAATCATTCATTAAACTTTTCAATACCGATATGGATACATATTCTTCATTAGACAAAATAGTAGAAGACTTGCAAAATAAAAGAACAGAAGGATGGGATTTGATGGTTGATAAAAATCAAATGATGTCTTATAAACGTCTACAAAAATCTACAGACTTGTATGAATTTTTAATGTTTATCACAATTGATGATGTGAGTGTCGATGACTTTCTTCAGTTTATGTTGGACTTAGACTATCGTCAAGAATGGGATCCTTTTTTAAGTGTAAACTATCCACTGGTGGAGGAAGATAACATTCACTACTGGGAAATAAAATACCCCTGGCCGATGTGGAATAGAGATGTATAAATTATTAAATTTCCTCCTTATTTAAAAAAAACTTCATTTTTATTAACTTCTCTCCCATATTCATTTTTATTACCGGTACTTTTTATTTTTAAAAGTGTAATGTAAAGAAATTAAATCTTATTATTACTCATAATAATTATGAAATCAAACTACCATAATACAACGAATTTACCTACTCAAAATTTTGTTTATAATCGAACAAACTCTTTGTATAAAAAATACTACCGGTACCGGGTAATGAAAAAAAAATTACTTTTAAAACTATAATGATTGTTTCTTTCTAACATAATTTCAGTACGTATTCAAATTTGGTTATAGAGATTTAATAGATGATAATGGAAAGAAAGGTTATGTGGTTGAAGTACATAGCGTGGATTATGAATATCCTTTAAAAGAAGGAATAGTGAGATGCAAGAATCTACAACAATTCGCTTTGTTTACATCGAAAGGGGATAATTCAGTGGAAGGTTCGTAAATTTCAATAATCGTACAAATTTTTTTAACTTTCAGAATAATCTTTTGAGAATAATTTGTTTTTGTTGATATCCATAGTTATTATTTAAAAGTAAATACAATACATGAACCCCTACTACTACTACTACTACTGTATTTCAGATAATAATAATAAAAAGAATTAAAATCAAAAGAATTAATTATGACATTAATTTAAATAATAAGTTAAAAAAAAAATTGCAAGGCGTATAACGCAATCAAGAAAATGTCATGTTAACCAATTTCTTTTCATTTTAGTTAGAGTGTACTTCTCGGATAATCCAGGAGTTTCTCTTCCTACTTGGTTTTTACGTTGGGTAGCTCAAGTAAGCTTGTTATAACATTTTAATTTTTTTCCATTGCCGGTATATATTTTGAAAAATCTCTAATTTTGATATTAGACTGCAATGGTAAACAGCGTTGAAGTCATGAGAAAAGCTTGCATAAAATATTTAACTGAAAAACCATCGCAGAAGAGTATCGAATATTTGAAGTTAAAATAACGCAGTACACTGTACTAGCCAAATGGATAAATTATCATAAATTCAAAAAATTAAAAAGTTAAATTTATATTAAAAAAAAAATATTTCAAAGCAAGAAATAGAAGCCCATTAATCTGTTTATTTTGTACATTGTGATGAGTACAGTGTATTTTTAAATAAGAATATGACTAAATAAAAATATTTTAAAAACAAAATATATCATTAATTTATTAAAGTTATTAAATCTAATATCATTCTAAAAATAACTTTTTAAAGCGCTATTGTTGCCTATTTATTTTAATCTTGGTGGTAGATTATTATTATTACCGGTATCTTTATTGCGGGTCTCATAACAAGACTAACAATAGATCTATAATCATATTGTTAAAAAAAATTAAAAATTGCTGTATTATTTCAAGATTTATCTTTAATCAAATTTATGGTGTTTATAAAAAAAATTAAAACAATAAATTTTTTAAAAAAAAGTAGCACGTATTATAAAACGATAAAATTTGGTATTTTTAAAACGTAGAATGGGATGAATTTTATAAAAGATTTTTATCTGTGAGAATCAGAGATGCGAGAACGAAATACCATTAAGTACAAAACAATACTTTTAAGTCACCAAATAATAATCTTCGTGAATTTCTAACATTTCAACAAACGCTTCCATTTTGAAAACTACTTTTCTAATTTTTACACAATGTAAATGTTCATTCACCGGTAACAACAACAGCAGCTACGAGTATAATTTGTCTATCTTTAATACAACTACCCTTAAATAATTTTAAAACCACTAATAAATTCTTTCGTAAAATAAATTATGCGTAAGGTAAATCTGAACTTAATTAGAATATCAATTTTAGTTGAATATTTTAAAAAAAATTAATCAATAGCGGTGCATTTTTAATTATTGCAGTCAAAAAATACCCTAAATATAAAACTCCGAAGTCAATTGCCTCTTTGTAAATTTTTAAGTAGAAAATATTTAACACACGAAACTATTTTTTCAAAAATTGAAGAGTATAGTTTGGCACGTAAAAAACTTTTAAACTACAATATCAATATAATAATAATAATTCTCTCAAAGAATTTCAGTTATGGCATTAAAATGTTATTTGTAAATCTAACCCACTAATAACTAACTAAAAATGGAATGTAAGCAGGACTGAATGTAAGAAAAATAATATTTTACGATCCAGTGTAATCATTATCAGAATTACAAAAAAATTATCACAATCTTGTAGGAGTGGGTGGTTAACCTTGCGACATATGTTACACTATTACGCGCACATTCCTTAGCACATTCTTTAGAGATCTCATATTAGATGAGTCATA
>JAQGAZ010000211.1:0-84193 GCA_034692225.1 Polydesmus complanatus | reverse complement strand
AAAAATTATTTTTATTTAAAAAAACGTGTTTTCTATACAAATTACATCTTGCGTTATTTCTGAGACACCCTTTAGTATTAAGATGAAGCAGAGTCTGAGAGTACCGCTTTTTCTTATCTTGTCTGCGGGGCTAACCTTCCCTCTTATCTCTTCTCTTTTTAACCCTTTTTCTTCTTTCCTCATCTTTTTTCCTGCGCATCTCTCTTTCGTTCCTAATAAATCGATTGATGTAATCATTTTATTTAATTTCATTTCTTTGTATTACATTGGATATTACCGGCGTGGCGTATTTGGGTATGTGTTGGGCGGTTGCTCCGTTGCAAGCACATCCTCCGTCTAGACATAAGGTTTCCATGGGGAAGTTTGGTAGAGAGAGTGAGCGAAGTAAAAAGGTTGAGTGGGTGGTTAAAGAGGTTGAGGGGTGGTTGGAGAGAAAAAAAAATGAATTCAAGCCGCATTTTCATAAATGCAACGTTAGGACAAACCTACACGCACGCGACGCACGTGTGCGGAATCGATGAAGCTTCCACGCGCTACATGCAACTTTCGGTGTCTTTGATGTAAATATGACGATTTTAGTTTCGGTTTTTTAAATGGTTATTCGATAAGGATAGAAAATTTTTTAAAATTCTTTTGAAGAAAATTTTTAATGGGCGGAAGAGATTTTTTTTTTTTTTTGGAAAAAAATTAATTTGCTTCCCATTTTTGAATTAATTCCCATTTTTTTCATGCGAACGTTGCTTGGTAGACAGACACGTTACGCCAAATGTACAGTATTTTTCTATGCGAGCAGCATCCCATCAACCCACTTTTCTTTCATTTTTGAACAGACGATTGAAATACGCGCCCCCATATACCTAACGAATATACTGTGTATACGAAATAACCTTTTTAGAAAAGAGCGAATGAAAGAGTTAGAGAGAAGAAACCCTTTCGCTTTTATTTTCGATGTCTCAGACTGAATTTTTTTTTTCTTTTTTCGAGTTTTTTTTTTATCTATCTGGGAATATTAGACTCCGCTGCATCCACTTGTGCGCGGATGGAGATGATGGAGAAAGATAAGAGAAAGATGATGGGAAGTGAAGGTGCTCTTTTTGCTTCTCTTTTTCATCATATTTTCATTTGTCGTCTGCTACTTTTCTTTTTCTTTTCGAGGTCCAATTTATTTATATTTTTTTTTATTCTCTTCTTTCGTTCGAAGTCTTTTATATTTTTCAATCATATTTATTGCTATCTACCTCAATGAGAACAGTGTACTGTGCATTGTAAAGATTGCAGGTGAAATGCATAAAGTTGTGTGTGTGTTTTTTTTAAAAATAATTCGTACTGTATTTTATTTTTGAAAAAGGAGAGATTCATTAATTGAGATACTCTGTAAATTATCAGGAAGTTTGGAATAAATTTTTTAGACTACGTGTGTGTTTTTTGCATTGACGTGCGTATGACGTATCAATTACGTATATACATTTTTTTTTTAATTTTAAACCGCAGATTTTTTTTTAACACGGTTGAATAATTATGTATTTTAAACAACATTTTTTATAGGATTTTATTTTTTTATTTTTAAGCGAATGTACGTGCGTGGAAAATAAAATACGATTTCTGTATACGAAAACTACCGTAAGAAATGACGGAAATTCGATACAACTATATTTTATTTATTTTATCAACAAAATAAAAAAAAAAAAATTTTTATGAGTTTAAATGTTATGTTAATTTAACTTATCAAATAAAACACAGAAAATTGAACTTTATGCCGTAAAAGTTATGGAAATTTCAAATGTGTTGAATACATAACAATTTTCAATGTAGGCTATACATAATACATTACCGGTAATACTGTATAATATGTAAATACTTTGTTCGTTGTACTGGAAATTCTTTAATGTTCCGTGGAAGAGTTTTACTAAAATTTAACACTTGCTGCAGCTTTTGCTTACTGCTGAAACTTACAAGAAAATACTGTAGTAACTGAATGCAAGTCCAGCATCATGATGAAAACTTTGTCTAGACTTATAGAAACTTTTATAAATTTTTAAAATAGTGTTTTTTATGGATTCGTTTTTGAACTTTTACATGACATTGTAGACCTTTGCGTCCTATATACGTTTCCTAATAAAAAGGTCGCAAAGGGAATCCAAGCACTGTTTATTATTGGAAACCATGTAAATATAGCGTTTATAGGCCCTAATAATTTTTTTTTTTTTACCAGTAGTTTACCAGCATTTTTTTAATTCGTGCATATGGTTTAAAAAAATACAATATCAGTCGCATAAACTTATTTTTTTTAAAATAAAAATGTATCTTTTAATGTTTATTAACGTCTTTAACCAAAAAAAAAAAAAAAAAACTGGACAAAATGTACGAGAAAATACGAGGATGCGGAGCAGAGATTAGACTGAGTGTATTTTATTTGAACAAAAGTTGTTTTTTTTAAAAAAAAAAAAAAAAAAAAGGGTAAAGAGTTTCAGGTAAGTTATTCTTGAAAACTTCCGTTTTCCAATAATATTTTTTTTACGGAAGAAAAAAGAAAGAAAATCTGTTCGTTCAACTGAAAATGTAGTTTAAAGTATTACGGCGTAGAGAGAAAAATCAATGCAGACTAGACTGGAACTGAAAATTTCGTTCTATTAAACGTAAAAGTTTTACCGGACAGTTTTTCTTAAAATCAAATCAATCGCCAATAATAACTATTACGGTAGTATAAAAAAATAATTATTCCGTAACGATTAATTGAAACGGAAGATTAAAATTTGTTTTATCATTTTTCAAGCGTTAGTTTCGCATGCATGGCGTGTTCATGTTTTCCTATCGAATTTTTGTAATTACAGTTCGTTTAAAAAAAATCTCGAGTTGCTTTTTTTTTTTTATGCTAGAGAAACGCATTTATTTTTAAATCGAGTTTTATCAGTTTTAATCTCGTTTTCCCGGTGATTTTTAACCTGTCAATTACGTTTTCCAACTTCTATGTTTTTCATCGTTCGAACACGTATTTCAACGTGTATCTCTCTCTCTCTCTACATATTAAAATAAACTGTTGAAATGTGAAATGGTAGCTGATGACTTGATTTGTTAGTTGTTGTTTTTTTTGTTTTTAAAGCTTTTAAGTATGATCTATCTCATTTTACGAAAATATTCGAGGCGTTGTGATGGCACCTGAGGAAGTGAGGGTTGGGTATACAAATCAAGATGAGGGAAGATGGTGCGCGTGGTTGGTTGTTGTTTTTTTTTTGAAAGAAGTAAAACAGTAGTCTTTTTCGCTTCTCTCTTTTTTTTTTATAGAATTATTTAGTATTTCCACTTTTTGGTGAAACGTGATTTGTCTACTTAATTATTACAGTACACTTTTCCTTCTCGTTGTAGACAAATTTTGGCTGCTTTTTTTCTTTCTCTTTTCATCTTTTGAGTATGAATCGGAGGTGATGTTTCGGTGAAGGATACCTCTTTTTTTTTTAAGTTGTTGTGTTATTTGGTTTGAGAGACGAATTTCGCTTGAGGTTATTTTTTAGTTTTTATTTACTCCTCTTTTTTTCCCCCTCCTCTTCTTTCTTATACACCCATACCCTGATATACGGCCCCTTGATATACGGCGTTTTGCTATAACGGCTTTTATTATTTACGACACTGTTTCGATTTACGGCCTAAAAAACCTCGATATACGGCCAAAAAAAAAATTAAAAACGAAAAAAATTGAGATTAAGGTGCATATTTTTAAAAAATGCATATACTAATGACAAAAGCACATTTTGAAGAATGGAATTTGGTTGAAATAGGGAGAAAGTGCCGTTTTTCTTCGGTACAATCATAGTCCCTTAAGGCTTATGGAGAGCTTATGGTACAATACATGTTCAATAAAAATTAAGCGCTTTTATTTTGTTTTTATTTTGGTTTTAATAACCAGAAAGCTGTGTTGGTTACATGTTTTCATTGTACATGTAATCATATAACAAAATAATAGTTAGAAAATTTAATTTCCATTGAAAAGTTGGCGGTGTTTTAAATTTTCTCTTTGAAGTTGGAAGTTTGGAACCGATCCCATAGAGTTAACATAGGTTTCTATGGGGAAAAATGGTTCGATATACGGCGTTTTGCTTTACGGCCAACTTTCGAGGAACCGATCTAGGCCGTATATCAGGGTATGGGTGTACTGTAATATGTTTATATTTAACCGATTAAACGTTAAGGGTAAGATCGCGAAATGCTATTTTTGGAGATTTTTTCCGATTTTGTTATCGTATCAAATCTCGCGGAACCGACGAGAATACTAAATGAAAATTATTATCAAAATAACGATACGATGATCAACACTGTTTGGGGAAAGAACGAGAGAGAGAGAGAGAGATAAGAAAGTTTAGCGTAAAATGGGGACGTAAAATTGCGTTAATTGGATATTTATGGATCTTCCGCGTTTAATACCAAGAGTTACTGAGCAAAAAAAAAAAAATAAAAAAAATGCTTGGGATGTCGGAGAGTTTTTTCTCTCCATCTTTTTTTCCTGCCTTCATAAACATCGTCTTTTCAACTCTCCTCATTCACCCACTCCAGTCATGTCTATCGGAAAGTATTAAACGTGATTAATCTTTTTATCATTATCCAATTAAATCATACTCGAAGGGGTTATTTTCAGGAATTTCTTTTATCGCTTTATTATTATTATTAGTTTTTTTTTTTTTGTTTTCGCACTTTGTTTTTCAGATTTTTTCTCTTCTTTCTAGTCGTCATATTGAATATTAAATGCGTAATTATGCTGAAAGCTTACCGTATTATATTTTTCTTTTCTTATTTTCTAAATCCTTTATTATATTTTTTTTTAAGAACAAAACAAAAAAAAATATTCATTTTTGGTATATTTTATATTTGTTTCATATATATATTTTAAGTATTTATGTTTTGTCTGATTTTTGAAACTTTTTTTAAAGAAATTTAGAATTCTGACAAATTTAAATTTTTTATTAGTTTTTATTCTTTTCTTTCCGATATTATTTTATACCTTTTTATTAATACGATTCGATTAAAAAGTTAAGTTTTTTAGATTTTACTGGAAAAATTGAATTAGTAAATATTACGGAATTAAATAAGGAATTTATAGGTTTTTTTTTTTTTTTGTAAGTGGTGAATGAATTTTAAATTTTTTTAAAATGTATTAAAGCTGATTTTTTTTAAAATTAATGTGTCACGGAAACTACTACACAGCATATTATAGTATCAAGTGAGGTTAGCAAAAATTAATCACTTCTGAGTATAATTATGTTTATCTAAAAATAATAATACTAAAAAAAAACTAAATTATAGCGTAAGATCCGGTGATTGGCAATTTGTACTTGCATCATGCATATGTAGTCTTATTTAAATTACAACGTGCTGTCACTGCTAATCAAGGGATAATAGAGAGTTTATGTCTATGCCAAACCATAAAAAATTAAATGTTATCGAAACATTAAAAAAAAAATGTGATGCTTAAAAAGAAGAAAAAAAAATATACGGATACGAGTATGTATAGATATATAATTCAATATACGTGCGAACTGGTCAAGAGTAATAAATAAACACATTAATTTATATTTTAATCATACCTACAGTATACATACTATACATGTATTGCGGTATAACAATAATAAAAATGCATTGATTTTCAAAAATGTCTGATTTCTGGAATCTGGCATCAAAAATTCTAAAATTAAAGTAACGACCAACGCTTGCGCAGCTCACTTTCTAGCATTTTATTGATTCATTGATGTTAACCTCCTTTGTTTCGCGACCATTAATATTTCGATTACTAGCCGTACCAGTCCTAGTTTTAAATTTGATTCCGTTTTGTTAAATCACGCGACTACCGTAATCTATATTTTTGTTACCGAAAAAAATAAAATAAATAATAATAAAAACGATATTAATACTGTATAGGTTTCCACAAAACAAACTGCAACTGAGTTTATGGCTTCCTTTAAATCAAATGTTTACGTTCGCTTCAACGTGGATTAAGAAATCCGGTGGCAACGAAATTTTAATTGGCTGCGCCCCACTTAATCACCACGTTCAAATTATGATTGACAGTTGCTTATTTTTTTTTTTTTTTAGTTTTTGAATTATTTAAAGTTTAAAAAATTAAATAATGTTTTTAGATCACTCCGTTCACGTCGACAAATTGATGAATAACCTTCGCTGGTTTTTTTTCTTTTCTTATTTTTTTGTGGACGAAGTTGAGGACGTTAATCGACCTTCGCTACCCGAAGGTAGCCGTGACGCGGCACTGCGTCATTTTGAAATATTTTGGCGGGATAATAATAGTAGGTTTTCCACGTCGATATTAACGAAATTGATCTGTTAGTTGGGTGATGAAGCCTAGGGAGAGAGTTTTTCGGGGTGGTATAAAAAGGAATGAAAGTAAAGGGGGTATTGAGAGAGAGAGGGAGTAAAGGAGTAAGTGAGAGGCTGAACAATAAATATTTCAATGATGATGGTCAGCGGTTGTTTTGGAAATGAGAGCGAGTTGCATGATGGGAATGAGGTTGTAAGATGAAAGCAGGCGCGAGAAGAGTGAAAAAAAAAAAAAGAGAGCAGCCGAGCCTTAAAGATGGCTCTGGATGAAATGGAGGATGAAAATACGACGACGACGATGATGATGATGATCCATATTGGATATTGGAATAGGGAGGATTGGAATGTTGCCAAACTGACACACACGCGCTGACGTTCCATCGCACGAGCTGTGGAGATGTGTAGGCGGGGATAGGCAGGGTGGTAGAAAAACTTCGCTCGTAGACGCCATGAACATCATCATCATCATCGCCATCACCATTTTCTTTAACTTCCTCTCACTCTCATCTCGCCGACTTTTTTTTTTTTTTTGGTCTGTTTTTTTCGTTTTCTAACGTGCGAGAGTATTATTGCGCACGCGTGCGAGCTACGATTTTCGCATGCAAACTGTTTTTACTGTGTGTCTCTTCGCTTTTCGTCTCGCCCTCGTCTCCCCCGCGCAAAAACTTTCGATATCGATCGTTTTTATTGCTTTTCCCTAACCTCCTTCTCCCGTTATCTATGGAAGAAGTAACGAAAAAATAAGGATGGGTGATATTGATCTGGGATTTTCAAGGTTGCATATATTTGATTACTGAAGCTGGCTGCTTCTTCTTCTGTGTTTGGTTTTGCTTATTTAGTTAGAAATGGGCGGATAAATATTTAAAAAAAAAACGTCGATTGAGCTAACTAAAACTAGCACGTCACTCGATGATACTGTAATAATATTGTACATATTTAAAAAGTCCTACTTGAACATTTCGCTCTACATTTCGGTTTATTATTATTTTTTTTTTTTTCATTTCTCTAATCTTTTGAGAAATTTAAACTGCGTCCAAAATAAAAGGCGTATACGCGCGAGCAGAAGGGATTTAACAGACCGGTAGACTCCGAAGTAGTGTATGATTGTGTTTACTTCCGGGATATGGAATTGGATATAATGTATATACAGTTATACGTTTAACTTTCGATGTAATACTTACAGTACTTTTTTTTGTGTGACTTGTTTCGAAAAATAAAGACGAACGAAATTTTTATGAATCAAAAAAAAATTATGGTTTTTTTTTTTTTGATTGTTAGGTATTGCGTTTAGATTTCGAAAGTAGAAGGAATTTTTATGACTTATTTAGTGCCATTAGTTGCTGAGCTTCAACTGGAAAACATTTATAAATGATACAGTACAAGGGAGTGGTTGAAGAGATAGTGTGGTTGGGGGGTGATATTGGTTGAACGCGTAGGTTTTGTTGGGGAGAGAGAGCAAAAACAATGAAAAATGTCTTTTGATTTGACATTTCTACATTTTTAATAAACTCGGGGATAATATTGATAAATCTTTAGTTTCGGACGTTTTCTGTCAACAATTTTGTGCCGCAATTAAAACGCGCGCGCGCGGGCGCGACTCAAAAGAAAAAGCAAACAACTCCCGGTCAACCACTCGTTAAGTGCTAATTAGCACAAGTGACTAATTTTTCCTCGCGCGTTTAAGACTTAATTTTTCAAAGCGTTAGTAATTTGTAACTCGAGCTAGTGGGAGGAAGGATTGTTTTCTCTCGCCTCCCCCTCCTCGTTCACCACCGGCAAATCAAGCTTAATCTTTTTCGATGAACTGTTTTTTTCGATGAATAATTAATAGCGTCTTGTAAATGTCAACAACCTTTGGTTGCTTGGGTCAGGTACCGCTGAGTTGCCGCGCGTTTCGGTAGAACCGATGAGCGTCATTCGGACGTGACGTGACTTACCTTAATTTACCCCGCGCGTTATTCAATTTATTTGTAACGATAGTAATAATAAGATGTATGTTAATTGGATCAGCAAGCAATCGATGACTAATTATTTTTTTTTTTCTTGTTTTTTTTTTTTATAGGTATGTATCGTTGTTTAGACCGAGAGGCGTTGTTACCATTAGGTGGCATCTTATGTTCCAAATCTTCTTCTATATCTGCTTCCCCCCCCTCTCCCCAATATTGTTTTTTGAAATACTTTTTTAAACTAATATTTTAAAATTAATTTTTCATTTTTTCTTTAACTTCTATTAATTTTTATTTAATATTAACGATATACGGTATTATATATTTTTTTAAATTATAAATTTTTTTACCCGTTATTATCTGATTTATTTGTCTTTTGTGTATTCATTCTCCTCCTTCTCCGACTATCTTAATGCCTTCCTACATCTCATCTAGAGTGGCGATTCTTCTGTTGTTGGGGGTTATAACCAGATGACCCCTCACCCCTCCCGACGACAACCCATTGACCCCTCCACACACAATCTATGGTTTAAGGTAGGAAAACTCAAATTACATTTCAAACAAACTCTCTCTTTTTTTTTTTATTATAGTTGATTATTACATGTGTTATGATTATACTGTATATATATATATATTTTGGTCCTACTTGTTACGTCAATCACTATTGTCACACAATTTCATGTTTAGCTTCTACTGTTGCATGTTAAAAGGCCGTTCACAATCACATCTCATTGTAAGCAAAAATATAATGGTTATCGACTTGGCGCAGTTTTATTTGGTTAAAACGTCAGAATTTCGTTGATAGGGTTTATAATAATTAATTTTTGTAATACGTTGTGTCTCAAAAACGTTTGTATATTTAGTCGTACTAGTAAATGTTTTTTTTTTTAAAAAAAGTACTGTGTAGTAGTTTAAATATACTGAAATTTTATCCTTTAATTTAATTGAGAAAACTTGTAATTCTATATACGAAGATAGGCAGTATTATAACATTAATATGTTAAACATAGTCATAGAAGAGTTTTTTTTTTTTAAAAAATTATATTTATTGATTTACTGTAGGCTACCGGTATTTATAAAATAATTTATTACTGTATATAAAAGTGCAGTTAAAGTACTGTTTTTTAAATTAAAAAACAATTTATTTTAGAATTTATTTTTCTGTTTTATATTATTATGAAACATCAAGTAATGCAGCATAGTGGAAGATCTTTAATCCGGCATTCTACGGTTCGGCAATCCGGCACTGATATCACAGATTTTTTAAATCGTAAATTCGTAACGCTCATGTGGTTATGAGTGTAGATTATTATTTAATTAAATACATATTCAATGTTTGAAATTAATGTTTGTGCGTAGACACATATTTTATCCTTCGATAATCGGACCGGCAAACGCTAATTTGGCACGACCGGAGTACCGACCGTGCCGGATTAAAGGACTTCCAATGAAACTTAAATTGTCATTACTGTAATTAAAAGAATAATGTTGCAATAATTCATAACAATAACGGTTGAAATTTTACCTTAGGTCGTACTAAATTTTGATTTGTCCGTAATAGTTCAATGATTCAAGTAAATTTAGTTTTATTCCGTGTTTTTCTCCACCTATTTTTATTGAAAATATTTTAACTTGACAACTTGGGGGTTTCAGTATAAAGTGAAGCACGAAAGTTATGGTGCTAAACATTTATTCATCCTACTCGATATTCTTTTCTGTTGTTTTTTTTTTTTTTTTGTTTTTTTTTGGGGGGGGGGGGGGGGGGGGGGGGAAATAGTCTGCGTTTCTAAAGAAATACGCCATCTAGCGGTCGAAAACAAGGTCAGATCGCCGGTTTGCTAATATTTACGAGTTGTGAGCGTCAAACGAGCGCAACAAATTCCCGTATTAAATTTAGTGGAACTAAACAGCCCCGCGTACCACACTATTCTTATTTTTTTTTTTTTCTTTCAAATTTCTTTTCTGTCTCACCACATAAATTTGAAAAGCCAAGCAATATTCTCGGAAGAAAGCTAATTTGTATACCCAATAGGAGCCAAACAGCTCATTTGCGTTTCGACCAGTATATTTTAATAACAGACTTGGGTTTCGAACGCTGCTCGAGCGAGTAGGTCTACTTAGTACGGCGGCTTACACGTGCACTCGGCATTGACATCTTTGAACTAGACGTTCACTAACACATATTAGAATACAGTATATATATTTTTTTTAAACGAAAATGTTTTTTGAATATTTTTGACTCGCTAATAATAGCATTTGTGGAGATGAAGAAAATTATTTTACTCGATACTGTAGGTGCGGTAGTAAATTACCCCTCGCAGACTAGTTAAAGGTTAAAATTAATAGTTTCTTAGACGACTTTTTGTTTTCAGGTTCGAACTTTATTTTTTTTATTTCGATTTTGAAAGCGAGAACATTTATTTAAGTGATTTTTTTTTATTTATTATTATTATTACTATTTTTGCTTGTTAAGTAGTTAATGCGGAAAGTTCCAACAACAAAAACAACAACGCGCATAAATTTAAAAATAAATTTCATTTTTATTTTTGAATGTGTAAAAATGCGCTTTAAAAAACAGTTGTTTCTCAGCGGGAGGACGAGAGGTCTCCTCTCCGCCGACATCTCTCATTTATGATACGGTACGCGATTGTTAATAATAATAGATGCTAAGTAGCTAACTGCGACTCGAAATATTGTTTTTGATTTTTTAAATTTATAGCGTATTAATAATAATAATCACTTTATTGAAGAATTATGTACATCAAATGTTGATGGATATGCTATTTGCCAATAATCTAAATAGAAATTAAATATATTTTTTTGTGATAAATTTTTTTATGAATCTACTTTTAATAAATAGATTCCCCCCCCCCCCCCTATCTAATGAGGTTTTTTTTAAAAAATAAAATTGAAGTACCAGTATTCATAATTATTATAATCATTAATGAGGCGAGTAATTTTCTATAAAAACGTTGACGAAGTCGCCGTCGTATTGGTTTATCGATTTCGACTCCCTCTCAAAAAATAAAAAGTGTGTTATTGTTCATAATTTTTCAGTTGAATAAGCGCTTATAATTAAATTACGAGTTTTTTATTGAATACTTGAAAGAAAATCAACAGCCGTTTTATTATGGGAGCAAAACCACGATTTTGGCAAGGATTTAATGGAGCACAATACGTATATATTATTCCGATACCACTGAGTTAAAAAAAAAAAAAAAAAACTAGAATTTAAATGATATCGAAATCAGTGTAAAACGCTTATTGAATAAACTTCGATCAATGGGTTAATTCAAACCCATAATTGAGTACATGTACTTTCAATTTTGAAGACATGTAGGCTTACCTTCAATTTTGAAGATTAATTTCGAACATTTATTTCAATATTTTAAAACTAAAGTAGGGGTGCTTCACTTTTATAATACTGTAATAATTATTATTAATGTCTGGTTCTCTGGGCGAGTTTTCAGCGTTAAAAGTTAACACTTTGCAGGACTGACATTCAGCTTCTGTACATATAAACGCTTACAATTAATTATTACTCTCAGGACAAGATAAATTGCGTAACCCGTCTGTTCTGAGTAAGGTTTAACTGAAGACTTGCTGAATTTGTAAGTTTCAACAATCAGCCAGAATTGCAGCAATTTTTAAAATTTAACACATCTGTGTGTGCTCGAACTGAAAAGTCGTTCAGAGAACCATGCGTGTCTAAAAGCTGACATTTTCCATGTTAATATACAAATTTATACAGTACAGTATAATAATTTTATAACTTATGGTAGTTGAATTATTGTTTAAATCTTGATTACCGCAATTTTACTGCTGTTATAATACGGTAATTGTCTATAAGTTCGAGATTTTATAGGCAAAGTTCATCGTTGAGTTATTAATCTTTTCGAATCAAATTTTCATTCGAATTCAGATCGAAGAAATGTGTTAACTGGTAGCCCGCAGAATATTTCAAGGCTATTACGTCGTCGATTGCGCGTGTACTATTTTTCCACTCGTACATATTTCGTTTAATGTCTTCAACTTTTATCAACAATTGCGTTGGTTTATCAACAGGAACAGTTTGAAAATGTCTACTTCTGCTTCCAACGCCAGATTCGATAAGATAATAATATAATTATTCTACCCGCTCTTATCACCACTACCTCCTGCTTTTATTTTACCCCACTCTTTCTTCGTGACGTACAACTCATCTTCCGAAATTAAGGATCTTTTTTTAACCCAACACAATGTTTTTTATTTAATATAAAAATTTTAAATGAAACATTTTTTTTTTCTTCTTTTTATTCTCTTCATATATTATTATTATTCGGAGGCTTTTGTTTGCTTTTGAGCATTATTATTATTTTTTTTTTTTGCTGGAGTTTTTCGTCTCGTTGTCGGCGGGATAAAGTGCCGGGTAATTCGTTGGCGGGGGGGGGGGGGGGAAGGATGCTAGTTATGACGTAACCAGTTATAATAAAGTAAGGCAAAAAGAGTTTTTCAGAGCTACATAAAAGGTGGAGTTTAGCTCGGGGCTAGTGTGACGGCGCCTTCGTTTCTACCGGACATTCACGACTGACATCAGCCAGGCTTTTATACATCCATGCTATAGTGATCTTATTATGTCCATTAGAAATGGTATTTTCTCCCCACCCATCGCCTCTTTCTCCCACTCTTCAGCCTCCCCCCCCCCCCACCGACATCACCAACACCACCTCTACTGGCTTATTCCTTTAAATTACACTCCTCGCGAGGTTAGCCACCTCCAAAATGCATAAAAAAAAAGTCGCTCTACAATTGAAGACTCGCATCGTGTTATCACGTTTCATTGAATATGTGCGGTGTTGGTCACGCAAGGGGGCGCTGCTTGGCTGCAAGGCCAAATGCATACCTTCATTAAGGAAGGGGTGGTGGCTCACTGTAGCCAGCCGCGTATACACACACACACATGCATTTTGATATAAATTTTATACATGTATATAAGATGGGTGGGGGTATGGGTGGTTGGGTGATATAATGACCTTTTTGAAAGAGGACACGACTCGCAGTTTTGAACTTGCGTAAGTGTGTAGCCAACCAATTGCGCCTGGCGTTGTTGTTGTTGTTGGCTAGGGCTCGAGATATATAAACGCCCGTCGATTTATTAAGCCTCGCTCTAGCTCGTATTGTGTGCGAAGAGACGGCGGGGGGGAGGGAGGGGGGAAATAGCAGGTAAACATATATGTGGAGTAGGAAAATGTCTTTTTCAATTGCATTTTACAACTCGTTTTTGGATATTTGCATACTGAAATTTTGTTTATTGAATAAAATGAATAGAGAAGGGAAGAAAAGTATAACTGGTTTTCAGCACTATACAGTAGATATAGATAGACCTTAAGTACAGCGTAGATATGGAGTATTTTTTTTTTTTGCTTTTATAAAATTGTACCTAGTTTTAAAATTGCTTATTTTGTTGAAATAGTAAATTTATTCGTAAAATATTAATTTTTTTAAAAAAATTTTTATTAAAATAAAATAAAAAGATGAAAATTTTTGGCGTATATTTGCAGTAGAACATCGATAATTCACGAATTTCAAACGAAAAAAAAAAACAAACAATTAAAGTCGATTTATTGAGGTTTCAGAAAAGAAAATAAATTAAAAAAAAAATAAAAAATCATTTTTTTCGTTCTAGATAAGATTTTTATTCTTTGAAAATGTCTGATCATTATTTTGATTTGCGTCTTTTTAAATTTCGAGTTTTTGGGGTTTCACTGTTCAAAATTCGATTTAATGGGGGGATCCAGCCTTAACAGAAAATACTTATTTTCTATTCTAATTGTCGATGATCTAAAGTTTTCCGATTTAACAAATTTCTACTGTTTTTTAACGCGAAAGTAGCTAAAAAAATTAATACGGGTATTTTTTTAAATTAATCTTTATTTTTTTTTTAATAGATCATTAATTAACAAGTTTTATTTGATAATTTTATTTGGTTTTAAAAATTGAGTGATGATGCTTGATAATGAAATTACAAAATGTTTTGTAATTTGAGAAGTTTTCTTGTTTTGTTTTTTCTCCCCTTTCCTCTTACTTGGTGGCGACACCCGGCGGTGATGATAAGAAACGTGTTTGTGTACTTACTGAAGTCGGTTTCACCCCGCACATTATGACGCTAAAGTCGAAACTTTTGCGAACGTCTCGTGATCTTTTTAGTCTGAGATCCAGGCTCTCGGATCTTCTCTCAGCCTCCATACGCACGGAGATTATTAAGCCGCGACGGCGGTTGCGCTTAACGTCGACTGGAGAGGAAGGCTTAATTATTTATGATATTTGCGAAAGAAGAAGCAGAAGAAAAGAGCATCATCTTCAAGCAGGTTTAAGATGGCGGGAGATGACGAATGTACATAATATTATATGTATTTTTTTAAAAAAAAAAAAAAAAAAAACTTTTTAATTCCCTCCCTGTTACCCGATTGGATGTACGTGATTTTTTGCCAGCGCGTAAAAAGAAGCCAAAGAGGGAAGGGGGAGGAAAGGAGGAGCATGGAGTCTTTAGTTGCGCCTCACAACGGCCGAAACTGGCATTTCTTAAGACGGATACCTTACCACCAGTAGCTTTTTAAAACGGTTGGAGCGTAAAATCCATTAGATAGCGCTATATATATATTTTTTTTGTTTGGGGAGAGAGGGTAGCATTTATTATTATTTCGTTATTTCTCAGCAGCGAACATCGATCAGCGCCACCTGTGAACGATTATCATTTTTTTAAAAAAATTCGTCTAGTCAAGTCAAGTGATTCACCCACAAATTGACATCGACTACAAGACAGGGGTCTTAAATATATTTTTTTTTACCCGTAAAACGAATTTAAGCCTGATAGGTGGCGCTAGATTAACGCGAAAGATTAATTATTGTTACGCAAGTTGTTTTTTTTTTTTGCAAGAAAAAAGTGTTTTTTTTTTAAAAAAAATTAAGTGGGAATATTTGAAGTTTTCTCCGAGCTGATGGATATTATTATTTTGGATTTTTTATAAACTTGGATATTAACGTGTTGACTACTTAGTGCAAATGAGTACTCGCGAAAGAAAATTATTCTTGTCAATAATTAATTACCCGGCTTCAAATCTGATCTCGTTTTCGACGTAAATAATTATTGCGCGAAGCGGTGTGTGAACTGAAAAAGTTTCGGGGCATTTTGATTTAAGAAAGAAAGAAAAAAAGCGCGTTCTCCACGCGTTTAAACACGGCCCTAAGTTACGAAAATAGCGAAAATTGCTTGGAACCGTCACATTTACGAGGGAAGACCCTCGTTGTTTACGGTAAATATTCCTTTTTTTTTTTTTTTTGGTTATTCAATTTTAGTTTTACCGAATTAATTACGTGTGCCGCCGGATTTGTGGAGAAGATTTTTTTTTTCTCATGGGCGCAAAATTAGAGTTGATGGAAAAAGCGGGCGTGCCCATTTTTTTTTTATTATTATTTTCAAATGCCGAAATATTGATTGATGGACGTGTGACCTCAAGAAAGAAACAAAAAAAAAAAATTTAGTAAACAATTTTTTTTAAGGGGTATTGCGAAATAAATAAGTTTTTTCTTTCTCATTTGAATGATTGAGGAAAAAAAAGGAGAGGAGGTATAGGGTCCACGTGGCTGTTGAAGTTACCGTAATCGCTTTTTTCGGTCTTTGAACGACCGACACATTTTAGCGCCAAAAAATTGTTTGTTCGTTTCGAGAAGATTTGTGTTTCTTTCTTTTTTTTTTTTTCTTTCTTCTTCTTTTTCCAAAATAGTATTTATCACCTGACTTTTTGGAGAGTGTGTAGCCTAATCGGTCGAAGCCATTATTTTTTGCTTAACATGCACCGCACGAAGCCTTAATGAGAATTGAACACGCACCGGGCCGTACAGAGTTCATTTACATAAACACTAATCAACAATTTATTTCTCTCCGATCAATAATTAAAATTAATTAGTTTGTTGTTGTTTATTTTTTTTTTCTAAAATTACATTCACAGAGCTGCAGTTAGTAATAATTTTTGATGATGATTAAAATTTTTTTTCTTTTTCAAACGATGTTATTTATTTATTTATTTTTTTTAAATTAATATTTCGTCGTCGTTCGCTTTTTATGTTATCCGAAATGAACAGCTGTTAGTGGATTGGGGGTGAACTTTGTTTCGTTAATGGTATTATTGTTGATGTCAAAGGTGAAATTAAGTGTTGACGATAATAATTTTTTTTTTTATTTATCTTCTTTTTTTCTTTAATTTGTTACAACTTAAAAATGTTTTTATTTTTATTATTTTGTTTTTTGTATGGCACACAAATTTTGATGTCCTGTTCCATTTTGCCCTTTGCTATTTCCCTTAGGGTATTATGGAGTCGGCGGGTGTACGATATGTAAAATCTGAAGTGGGGGACACTTTGGAAGGTGCGATGGCGCTGACGTCACTAAAGGTTAGGCCCCCCCCCTACATTCCCCCCTCAACACACACTTCCCCCCCCCCCCTATCGCCTCATCAATTTCGATGCTGCTCTTCTATCTTATTCTTTAACAAGTTTAACTAACCCTTTTAACTTGTTTTTGCTGGAAATCGTTTTCTCAAATCTTCATTTTTATTTGTTTGATTTCCCCTTTTTAAGATTTTTTTATTTTAAAGGCTAAAGCGTTGCGCGAAGTTAGGTTTTAATTATTATTATTGCTTAGGTAGCTGCAAGCGAATTGATAATATATTTTTTTGTGGAAAGTAAAGGTAATATCTACCGATGATGGATAAAAATTTAATAATTATTTATTGATTTAGGTTTAACTTTTTTTTTTTTTTTTTTTAAATTTGAAATAAGATTTATTAATTTTTTTTTTATTAAATTGTGAATACAGACGGTACTCTACTGTCTTAGATGCTACTGCATTTACAGTATGTTGGGGTTACCAAAAATGGATTAAAAGGGGGAAAATGTAGGCTGATGCATTTGAGGACCTTGGCAAATCTTTTTGCTAGCGGTAATTATTGCTAGCCGTAGTTTAAACCGAGATTTACGGTAATCATTCAGTGGTCGCGAAATATTGCACTAAGCACTTAATTCACAAGTTCAAAATTATTAAAAAATATTGTAGTATATTAAACAAATTATCACGTCGTTATTAAATTTAATTAAATCTTAATGTGGAAAAAGCAATTACTGGCTTTTAAAATACTGTAAGTTAAATAAAGGCTAAAGCTTGTTTTTATTAAATTTTATCTAGTTGCGTTATGATATATCAGTACTGTAAATAATAATTTTGATTAAAATATTATTGGATTTTTGGGATATTTCAACCAGCTAAAATACCGGGAATATTTCAAACGACGAAAACCACGTAAGAGTTCGTTCGTGGAAGTAGGGTACCGCCTGTTATACAGCATATTATTTTTAAAAATTTAATTTATGAGTTTTGACTTTTACCGAAAGTTATTAATGTATATTTTAAGCAGCGATTTATTTAGCTTTACCTGGGCTCATTTTGGAAGGAGTGACGTCAAAATTTCACACTTATTGGCATGCGTTTTATATTCTATCTCTCTTTCTACTCTATAATTATTACTGTATTATTATTCTGTATTAATATTTTTAAAAATACTTTTTTTTTTTTAATTGTCGTACTTTGTGATGATACGCATATCTTTCTCTCACTCTGATCATAGTGTTGAGTTAGTAACATTTTTGTTTTTGTATTTTGTTTCAGAAAGCAGCCCTGGTGTGGCCGCCTTCAGCCGCCGACACCCATGCCAAAAGCGCGGGTTGCCTGGCGTCACCCGCCCGTGCCGCCTCGCCAACGTCACCGGGTTTAGCTCACTGGATGTCTATCATGGCGGAACACCCTCACATGAGCAATCCCCACGCCCCACACGAAGTCCACTACATGTGGAACGGGGTTGAGGTCAGTTGATTTAATTTATTATCAATTTTTATCGATACGTCAAAATGGGTCTCATTCATATAAATGAATTGCCACGGACTTTGAACGCCGATCAATTATATCGTTACTGACCTTTTCAAGAATATTCGCTCAAACCTTTTTTTAAGTTTTCCCAATTCTTAAATCTATTGTAGGCAGCGAATTGTCGATACAACGAATGCAATTTTACTGAAGGTCCTGTATGAGACTGTTATAAAAATATTTTTTTAAAATTTAATAAGATTCTGTAACGAGATTTTTCATATTAATTCGCCGTGACTTTATTACCGTATTTCTTTTTTTTTTTACTTCGTTCAAAGCTTTATTGATGTGGAAAAGTTTCATCTTTGTTTTTCAAGGGATTTACATGGTGATTTTTGCCGAGGTTAGAGATTATTTGCTAATCCTCAATTTGCGAAATACAGTAATAAGATTTTTATTTTAATACTCGCAATTCTTCTGATTAAATTTAATAACTTGCTTCTAGTTGTTTTCACTTAGAATAATTTTGTATGATGCCATGGTGCGAAAAGGATGTCATTTATGATGGCATTAAAAAATAAAAGTTCAATGGAAAAATGAAATGTAAATTTACAGTTGATCTAAATACTGTATGAGTTTTTAAAAACAATTTTTAATATTTTTTTTTCTTCGGTAAATTTTTGCAGAATTGTCATTAAGAGTCATTTCTATTCAAGTCTATTGCATATTAAGGTCGCTACCGTTTTATCATTACTGTACTGCACTATTATTATATTGTAAATATTAATTTAAAAAGCGAGGCGTATTTCGATTCCATGTCATTTTTTCGAAAGAATGTCGCTTACACCCTTTTTTTCTTTCTTCTCCAATTCCCCGTTATTATTGTTTTTTTTTTAAAAATATATATATAAAAAGTTTTGAGATAAAAATGTAGGTCATCTTGAAAATGTTTAGGGCAAGTTTACGATTTTATTATTGAAATCTACGCTCTTTTTATTTAGGCCAAGTTCAATTTAACACTTTTCTTTCATTCAATTTTTTTCTATGCAGTTTATTATCTTAATTCATACAGTATATATATTTTTTCTTTCTCGTCGATTTTTTTTTATAGTTTTAATTGATGAGTCCTGTTTTTAATTATTAATTTAATTAGATGGCGAACGGGTTTTCCTTTCTTCCGAATTTATAATTCTGTATAATATATATAAAAAAAGGTTGGGCTAATTAGATGGCAAAGTCTTCCAAACAAAAAGTTCGGGGTTACGAAAAGTGCATATCCGAAAAGGAAGATGTAATTAATTTATTAATGAAGTTATTTTACAAGTGGAATATGTTTGGCGTCGACATCGGAGGTTTTCCGAACATATTTATTACTCTTTCGATTTCGTGTGAATTTGCACGAAGATTAAACTGTGGGAGGATATACAGTAGAAGCAAAAGTAGAGGGGGAAAAAAATACATTTTAAGATTTCGATAATTTTTTTTTTCTTACATTTCTCTCGTCTTCTTCTATTTACAATCGAAGGTGAAATAATGGGAGAGAGTTGTACGAAGTGAAAAAGGATGTAGGCGATTCTCTGTTTCTTTTTTATCTTAATTAAAAAAAAAAAAAAAAAGTTGAAGCGCCATTAATAAAAAGGTGGACACTTTTAAACAGGGTCATCGATGACATGAGAAATAAGAATCGAATTTACACGAGTCAGTTAGGTTAACGAGCCGAATAAGAGAGAGAGAGAGAGAGAGAGGATGCAACCGGGGGAATTAATATTTTATTATTAATGTTACAGTATTACTAGGAATGGAAGTGAGAGAGGGATGTGGTCGCGGTGTTTTTAATTGACGGCGCGTTAATTAGTAATTTAATGAGTCTAAAACAAGGAGTAACCGGAATTCGGCGTTTCCCCCTCTTTTCCCCCCTTCCTCCCACCTTCTTTTTTTATGTGTTTAATTTTTGATTTCTCTCTCTCACTCATTTTCTCGGTGCTAATGTACGTGTTGATATTTTTCATTCATTAAAATTGTACGCCGAGTGAATGAAAGTCGTAAAGACGAGGACAGCACGTGGTTTTAATAAGTACACGCTAACAAGTGGCAGTCGTTAAGCTCTTTCTCTCTCTCTTCTCACTTTTATGTCTTTGCTTTTTGCTCGACTTAAGATTATACATAGACTCGTTGAGTCGTACCCGATTGCTGCTGCTGCTGCTACTAACTTGCTTCCTTTCAATATTTATTCGAGTATTATTTTCGGCGGAATATTTACTCGGTTGGGATTTGAAGGATCAGTTGGGATTGCTAGACTTGAGTTTACTCGTAAATAATGGAAATTTAATGACGCACGAATGTGATGAATTGCCGGAACATTTTTATTTACATGGTCTATTTGTTCTAAGAAATGGAATTTTTTTTTCTTCTTCTTCTTCGTGAAGAAAGGAGAAATACCGACAGTTTTTGAAGTTGTTTTTTTTAATATATTAAATTTTTTTAATTACAGTATATTCAAATTTACAGTAATAGTCGATTATTTTCGTCTCTATATAAATAAATATCTACCGGAATTAGAACGTATTTTGTGATTTCAAATAATAGGAAAGAAAATATTTTTCGATGATTGTTCAGGAAATCGCGCTACCGTATCGAACGCAGTGTTAACAAATATTTTATTCATTTCTCGAAAGATTCTGAATAATACGAAGAAAAAAAATAATAAAGAATAACGTAAATTACCTACTTAAATATTCAAATTTTTTCTGCATCGATTGTTTTTGCTCGCATTTAAATTAGTTATTTTAATAAGTCCGAAGATTTAATTATTCAAGCGGTAGTTACGTTAAACCCAATTTATTGCCGGCGTGGTTTTAAAATTCAGTACAGTATTAGATATTTAACGGAAGTCGTTCCACTCGGTAGACATTTATGTTTTATTTAAAGCAAAGTATACAACTCGTTAATTTAATCGATGCGCTAGTGAGTTCATTTCTCGAACATTAACGCAACAGGTTACTCGTTGCATTTACCAGATGCTCGAAACTTTTTATACTATTGAAAAAAGAAAGAAAAAAAGGAAACTTTACTGTATTTAGTTTTTTTTAAAAAAAGAATTTAATAGGACAAGTGAAGTGACGCTGTTTTTGATTACGTCCAAGCGACGCTTAACGAAAGAGGTATACAGTACACGTACGAACAGGTATCTTTCAAATTGTCCCGAGTCGAGCGGGTTATTATTAGAATTTAGCGAATTAATAGGAGTAAGCATTACAAGTCGCCGACGGGTATCTTTTTTTTTTTTTTTATATTATTCTTTTTTTTTTTTTTTACTAGAGAGAAAGAAATATTTAAATTTTCTTCACTAGCAGGTCACGTAAGAAAAGGAGAAGCCATATTTCCACTTAACAAAAGCTTACTGCCGGTTGGTAGACGAAAACTTGGAAGAGAGAGAGTCCTTTAAATTTATTTTTTATTTTCCTTTCCAAAGACGTTATTATCTCTACAATTTGCCCCGAAGCTTTAATAAGTGTTAGAAACGACAGTGGAATCGCCACCTAACATAAACAACAACACAACAACTCCCGATTCAACGCTTTAGATTTTTCGTCCTTACCGTCGCGTTTTTCCCACGCCACACAAAAATAGATTACATAGAATGGGTAAGAGGTGAAGTGAGTGGTAGTGGTGGGTTGAGCCCAGTTAAGAGAGAGAGAGAATGGAATTGAAATAAAATGGAAACAGAAAAGGGTTGAATATATTTTCCGTCCAGGTTGTGAATTGATCGAAGAAAATGCAAGCTCTCTCTCTCCCGTTCTCGAATGTAACATTTTCTATAACACTCATTGGTGGGTCTGAATAAGGTGGTGGTACTTGAGATGCTGCGGTGATACGGTAGGGGGGGGGGGGGGTGGAATAGACCATGGCCCGTCACTTAACTTACAGATGGCCCTTGCTTGATGGATTCGGCGGATTGACCTTTGACCCAAGCGTTTCAATCATATTGCCCGACGAAACCAAACCCTTTCGATAACTATCGAAAAGATTTTTTTTTATGTTAGTTTTTTCTTCTTTTCTCGGTTTGATTTTTTGATCCCGGTGAAGTCCCACACGCCGCATATCGTTTGTTAGGGACAGGCGGGTGGTTGGGTGAGTTGGGTGGTGAACGAGTTGAGTGCACTTTGAATAATTCGAGTGTGACGATGATCCACAAGATGATGGATGATGATAAAATAGGGAGAGTGAGGTACTCACACACATACACAAAGTTAAGTTGGTGGCGAAGAAAGTTTTCTTTAAGGAATGGTAAGAATGGGAGGGTGTTAGGGTGGAGTTTGAAATGGGGTGGGTGGTCGGTGGAGCGAGGGAGATAAGGGAATTTAATAGCAGAATAGAGTATAATGTTCGGAAAAAAGTTTTTTTCCAAGTTATATTATACGGCCATAAAATTACGAAAATGTTTGAGTCCGGTGAACGAAATTTGAGACATTTCGATAAGATAGAGGGAGGACAAGGTTAATAATATACAAATTCGACGGACAATGCAATTTTGAGAGGAAGTTTTTACTACTAATGTGCATACATTTTAGAACACCATCCCCCCTCCCCCTTCTTATATATCTTTATTACGGCTTGGTGAGTGATATTTGAATAATATTTTGAAAGTTTAATAGCGTTGATGAACTTAATCTTTTTCAAATTTTAAAGATGTAGCATTTATTTTGATTGTTGATGAAGTTTACGTTGTGACTATCAAAAAGAGAGATTAAAAGATAGAAAGCGAATTGATAGCAAAGTTTAAAAAAATCTTTTAATTTTTTTTTATTTTGTGTTGGCTATTTAAAGTATCGAAATCTTGTTTTAGGAATGCAGCTTGTAAAATTAACACGTTAAAACTAATTAAGTTTAATTTTTGAATAGACATTTTGGTGTTTGAATAGAAGATTTGGTGTTTTTTTTCACCACTTTCAATAACTTCAAAAAATTATTGTAATTTTTTTTTTTAGTATTTTTTTTTTTTTAAATCGAGTCTTGTTCATCATTCTATTTTAGCATCACAGTTTAGGCGTAATCGATGTACGAGTATAGTGTGTGAGGCTCTTCGGATTTTATCCGGACTAAGGTTTAAAAGTTAATAAACAAATTCCTATCTTCGAATTTTTTTGATTGTTTTCCCTTCTTCAAGGCTGTCGTTTGTTTTATATACACAGTTGTGTATCAAAATCTGGCATCACGAAAATTGAGATTTTTTCCACATACTGTATTTTTTTTTTTTATACTTTTTTTCGTTTCGTATTCACGGACGAACGTGTTATGATTCACATGGCTCTAACAAACAAAAGCTATTTATTCTATTTTCTATCTTAATTAGTTTTTTTTTATTTATTTTTTCTTTTCTAGTTTTGAAAGTGGAGGAGAAAAAAAATTGTCTCATAAAAATAACATTTCTATTCTTATTTCACTTAATGTGTTCACACGCTACTCGAGAAGTGACCATTTTCTTTTAAAAACGTTTTCTATCTCCTTTTTTTTTTCTTTCTTTCTTTTTTTTTTTTGAGTAATAATTATATTGGCAATAATTTTTGTTTGAGTAGTTAAAAGCTGTGGTCATCTGTTATATGAGGGATAAATTGGAAAGGTGGGAAAAAAGTGTCAAAAAACTTTTTTTTATTTTTAATCATGTGTTTTTTTTTACTTTAAAATTTTATTATTTTTAATAAAACGTTAAAGGATGTTGTATAAGTTGTCAAGGTCAAAAAATCAGGTGGACATGATGAAGAATTGCCTTATATTTTTACATAGGGTTGTTTAGTTGAGGTCCGCTGCAGCTACACGTAGTTGTTGTTTCACCGAACTTCAGCCTTGCGTGACTTCATTTTCCAAAATGTTTTGCGGTGTAATCATCAATCGCCTGGCAATATTTTATGATTACTCAGTCTAGCAGATAGCATTAAATTTTCCAACTTTTTTACATTTATGGATTTATGTAAGGTTATGATTAGCTTGACAATAGCAATTACGATTATTGCTATAGTTAGGCCATACACCATTAATTAAAGCTTTCTACGTTTTCGAAATACTGTATAAAATAAGGACGCAGATCCCTCGATTTGCGCGGATATTATAATACGCACATGTAAAGTAATATGATGTATATTCGCCTTATGTTGGGCATTAATAACACTTCCTCCCCGTGGAAATTGAGGTCATAAAATGTAATAAGAATTGTTTGGAAATTTTATGGTTATTTTTTAATTCATTTTTTTTTTTATTTTTCTAGTTAAGGCAAAGTTGATTAAATTTAAATACTGTAGTGTAATAATAATAAAATTAAAAAAAAAGATTTGATAAGTTTTAATAGTAAAGTATAGTATTGTAAATAGGAATGAGTCAAAAATTTATCGGTGAATTTGTTAATTAAAACTATCTGCGTAACAAGAAAGTATTCGGAGTAATATCTAATTGACCTTGATTAGTCATGAGTAGTAGAAAGGAAATCGATCAAAATTGCGTTAAATTTAGTTGTAATAATAATATAATTATTCAAGTGCCAGGTATTCAATATTTTGTTTTACAAAATATGTTTAAAGAACTAAAGAACATCATGCTTAAGAAATTATGTTTTAATAACTTGTGTTTTACAAAATATGCTTTAAAAATACTGTACAGTATACAGTACTGTACATGTATAGGCTTTACGAAATACAAATTTTATTATCGGTATGTTTAAAATTATTTTTTTGGGGGGGGGGGGGGAAGTTCTTGCATAACTGGAGTTAATTAAAATTCGTGAATAGTTTGATTGTTTATAATTCAGGAATAGCGTAATTTGAGCGCTAATAGTATGACTATTTAATTAAAAAAGTACATCTGATTGATGTTTTTTTTTTCCACGGCCAAATGGGTTAGAAGCAGCCAGTGAGTTTTAAGTTTTGTCCGAATAAATGGTCTGCAAAGCTGTTTCTTTCGACTCGCCTAATCTGTTTTTTAAAGCATATTACAGTACATGTACAAGATTTGGGGGAGTGGGCAAAAATTGTTTCTTTACATTCTCCCAGAATGAAGGGAAGGAATTTTATAAATGGTAAGTGTTGCCATCTGGTGATCGTGGTAAGCGCACTTATTAGATCGAGATTAGACGTTGGGTAGGAAAATGCATTTTGCGAACTACGGCAACGGGAGAATGGATGAGTTTCATCCCTACCCTCCCCTTTTATTTTCATCACTATTCCGCGCTCTCTTCTGGTGTTAATGATATAAAAAAGACGAAAGAGGAAATGATATGGCGGAACTGCTTTCCCACGCCCCTGTTGGGTTAATTTTGCAGCCCCGAAATGTTCTCGGCCGAGTAAGTTGAAAAAGCTGATTTGAACGCTGACTTCGCTGAGTCAGCGAGAAAGTGTACTGTATAGGGATGACTCGTCACGGGGAAGGGGGAAAATCTAGTCGGTAAGGGGAGTGGGAGGTGGGGGGAGGGAATGAGTGGGATGTCAGTTGAATATCATGTAAATATGTACAGTATAAATAATGTCTGGATGTAATTAACGTCTAAGCGGAAATGCCGGGCTTTGTATCGTGATGTCATACAATTTGGGGCGAAATTTATTTTGATGATCGACGACGACTACAACAACGCTGTCATTGAACTTGTTGCACGCAATTAATAATTGAACTGGAATCGATTTTTAGCCAATTGCCTATGTACATCATCTGTCTGTCTCTCGCTCTCTGTAAACAGGGTAAAGTGGGTTGTGTTTGATAGGTGTAAGTCACATATTGAGTGAGTGAATGAATATATTCGGGGTGGGGTCGTTAGGTAACTGATTGTGGCTCGTAATCGGAATAGTCAAAATAACTGACTAGACGATGCTTGATTTACATGTTTATTGAACTACATTTTGAAGAAGAAAAAACCCAACAAACAACCAAACAAAAAAAAAAATCAACATTGTGTGCATTGAACTGCTATTAAATTTGGATGAAACTCGTGTTTAACCACTACTTATGTAATTAAAATGTTGTTGATGTTTATCCTTCAGTTTTTATTTCGGTAATTAACCATTTATTGGTTTTTGATGTCTGCGTTTTTCTCCCGCCATCTCTCTTCTTTCTCTTTAATAATAATTTATTATGTTATTTTTAAAAAAACTTTTGATTTCCTATTACCGGCTGTATTAATTATAATTAGCGCAGCGCTAAATAATCCGTAATTATTACGTTAAAACACTTAAATTTTTTTTAAAATTATGATTATTTTTATCTTTTGCTTCGTAAACACTTTTTCTTTTTTTTTTTTTTTTTTATATTTTAATTGTTTAATAATTTCCGACTTTATGGAAAATTATGCCAGGTGGGAAGTTACGTTTTTATTATCTTTAAGTCAAAAGAGATAGCTAAATCTTTTAACGATTATTTAATTAGCGAGGAATTATAGTCCGCGCTGTAAAATTTTAATTAATTAATATTTATATTTCGGGTAAAAAAAAAAATCCGGCGTAATTATTTTTTTTTATGGTTATTTCTTAATAATGTCAAAAATTGCGAAGGTTTTGTAGAATTATTATTATTAGATAATAACATTTGCGGGCATGTTTTTTTAATTAATTTATTTTTTTTGGGGGGGTGGGGGGGGGGGGAAATTTTTCTGGGAGCCGTTCATAAAAATTTCGTAATAGAGTACGTTATGCAGTATATAAATTTTTTTTGTAAATGTACTTTTCAGAAATATTTCCGCTCTGCACTGGTTTTACTAAGCATTACAAACTGTAGTCATACGAAATAATATTTTCAGAAATTTTGAGTTTTATTTTATTTTTGAGGATCAAAAAAAAAAGTTTAAATTTTAAGTTTTTTAAAAAAAAAGTTATAGCATGTTTTTCTAAATATTTTAATTATTTAAAATCATTCGCTTTCCTTTTATAAAATTTATCTGTATCTCTTGACTTTCAAATTTGGTGCCAATTAATTTCCTTTATAAAAAAGCAGCCATTGAGCTACGTAAGCGATTGATACTGGTGGCGCCCTCCAGCGTCGAATCTGTTCACTATCCGCCGGCATCCAAATAAGCTTTTTTCTCTTACGTGTATGCGTTCTTTCGCATTGTTTCTGTTCACACCGCGCGCAGGATACAAACAACCGACCATCTATTTTTTTATTATATTAAACTTTTATTTATTTATTTTTTATTTCATTTAGAATTTTTTTTCTCTTACGTTTCTCACAATAGTAAAGAAAGCGACAGGGGGTTAAGAAATTGGGCTGATGAACAGTAGAACCGGGGTGGTCCTCTCTCTACACCTCTACGACGCTTTTTTTTTTTTTAATCTCTCGGAAATGTGCGCGCTTTCTCCAAAAGTAACAAAAGAAAAAAGTAGAAACAAACAAACAGACACCTAAAAGTATAGCTAGTGGGTGGTTGAGTCGCAGGAGGGATGCAAATCGATGACCGAGGGTGGGGTTTTTAAGTTGGTTCCTTTAGAACTTTTTAGGTAACAGGCTTTGATGATGAATAATTCGAAAGGGGTTCTGCCTGCTGGCTTTTTCTTAAGGCTTTTGTTTCGCGATTGATGTGTGTGTACGTAAGCGAGAGAGAGAAAGAGCGATGGAGGTGCGGGATTTATAATCCAAAAAGTCAAGAGAATGTGTGTGTACACTAGAAAGAAGAATAATAATAATAAAAAAAAATAGTACGGCAATTTAAATAAATATCTCTCCCACATTTACCTATCGCGAATTACCCGCTTTATCTCTCCTCCGCTTTTTTTTTTTTTATTTTTATTTCGCGTTGTGGGATGGTTTTTATTTTTACTTGGTGTTGTTGTTCCTCGGATGATTGTCCCGAAGTCTTTTGTCTTTGAAGAAAACACACACGACATGGCTCTAGTTTCATTTTTTTGTTTCCTTTTTTTTTTTTTTTTATTACAGTATTTTATTTTGGGAGATTTTAATGTGTTCAGGATTCGTCCTGGTTTTTTTTTTGTTTCGTTTTTTTCAAATAAAAAAAACCTTTTTTTTTTAATGTTTTTTTCCCCATCCCTTTTCTCTTGCATCTCTGTTGAAGAGTGTGCAATCAAAAAAATTAGGGGTTGTAGAGAGTTTTTTGTGTGTTGTTGAGGGGTGGAGTTTGGGTAAATGAGGGTCTTCCAACTTCCCTCGAGCATTTTGCATGGGAGACCTGTTCTAATAAAAAAAAAAAAAAAAAATGAAGGAGACCAAATTGTATGTAATTACTGATACACTAACTGCATAGGTAGTAGTTCAAAATATTTTTTGTTAACATTGAAATCTAGTGGTCAAATTAATGTGGTTTTTTTTTATCATTATTTATTTTTAATTAGATTTTTTTATATTTTTTCTATTGAAATCGATAAAAAAAAAAATTTAATTTTATTGCGGCTTAAAGTTGATTTATAGCCGAATAGTTTCGAAAATGTATAAAATTCTTTTTCCAACGTTTTACGGAAGAATAAATTTTAAAGCATTTTTTTAAAAGCTTGAATTTGGGTTTTAAACGGGATTTTATGTTAAGAGAAAGTTTAAAAAAGTTTTTAATATTTCGTTCCCATCGCTCTTCTAAAACTCGATTTAAAAGTTTTATGAACAAGATTAAAAATTAAACGAGTTTAGAAAACAGCAAGTGTTTTCCCCCAGCGAATTTCTCTTTTTGTTATAACGAATTCGAACAAACTGAAATCTAGCGTAAAACCTAGATCTTCCCTTACAACTAATAGAACGATAACTTCTAAGTTCTTAAAACTTATACCGTATTAGACAAGTTTTTTTAAAATTCTAAGTTCGTAAACAAGACCTAATTTAATTTCTAAACATTTATTCTCCGAAGTTGACATTTTTTTTTTTTGCATATGGTAGTTATTGTTTTGTTGTTTTTTTTTTGCTGGGGAACTGTTTGGTTGAACGTTTTAAGCTTCGTTAACGTTGCATTTACTTGTTAATTTTTTTTTTCGTAGGCGCATGGGAGTGGCGCTGAGTTACGTAACGTAATGAAAGTCTCTAATTATTTAGGGCCTATCTTTAGTTAAGCTCAATTGTGTGGGGGAATGCACTTGGGGGGGTTAAAAGACATTTTACTAGTCAGGTTTTTTTTTTAGTGTTTGTGCCTAAGTTTTCATTATCTCTTTGCGTCGGTTAATGGCTTTTTGGGTGCAGAGGGATGAAAAGCCTGTGGGTGGAGGAAAAGAAATACAACGGTGAGTGGTTCGTATTTCAGGATTTGATGATGCAAAAAAAAAAAAAAAAAAGATGGCCAAAGCATTCGCTGTTATTACTTAACTAGGTCTTATTTTTTATAGTCGGCCTATCTTCGTTTTAGATAAAAAAAACACAATCCTGAAATCGCCTCTAACCTATAACCTTTAAATGTCTTTCACGGTTAACTTTTTTTTGTGACTGGGACATTTCCACCCTGGCCGTAAAAGTCTCTTCGCTTTTATTTAAAACGTCTTTTTCTCCCCCTCACTTTTTTTTTTTATATACGGTATTATATTATTCTGGTTCCCAAAATTTTTGTTGTTGTTGAGTGTCAAGTCCAGGGTGGGTTGTGCGGGGGGGGGATGATGTTTGGCGAGCTTTTAAAAATAATTGTAAACAACAAACAAATCGAGCACACAAATGGAGATGTCAGACGCGTTTATATAAAAATAAAATAGATAAAAATATCTATCGGGGTGAAATTAATTAGTCGTGTTTAGTCGGCGCCAATTTTTCGAGTTTATTTGCCTCGTCTCCGGCTATTTATAGTCGAGGAAAAAGACTTTTTTTTTTTTTCATCTTCTTCCCCAATAACAACAACTCTTTTTTTTGTTATTATTTATTTTCGTGGGTACCAGTGTCATTCGGTCAATTTATTCCGAGGCGGATAAACTTCGACCTTTAATTAAAATGATTTGAGGTTTTTTTTTTTAAAAAAAATTTTTTGATTCATTATTATTATTTTTTTTTCTCTTCTCTCTCTCTCTTCGGTTCGAACCTCCGTGTTGTGTTTTCGGTGTTTTGGGCGATGCGGTTACAAGTCAAAGTCAACAAACCATTAACTGCCGATCTACGCAACTTCCTGTTGTTTGTTTACTCTTTCGAACCTCGTCGAACGAACAAAAAAATAAATAATTCAGACTAACAACAAATTAATTCGAAAATCTCTGTGAACGTTTTTATATTCGAAAACATTGGGAAGGTTTTTTGTTTATATATATTTTTATTAATTAATGCAGAATAATGTTGCAAATTTTCGATGCAAAGGAATACAATTCATTTATTTGTACGAATATTTAATTTGGTACCGGATATTATAAAAAGATTTTAGGTTACAGCGAGAAAAATTGTTTACTAATCAGAATTTGTTGCCAAAAATTTCTTGCTATCGAATGAATAATTTCTAAATTCAATATTTCGTCTTCCGTATTATAGCGATTAGTCGTTTTTGATTTTTCAAACTAAACATTAATTGTTTGTTGTTTAACAAATTTTATTTCTTTATTTATTTTTTTAACCATTCGGTGGATTTTCTGCTCGGAGGGCGCTCTCTTCGTAAATTGCAGAGATCGCGTTAAGAGATATTTTATACCTTAAGCAATAAACGGAATTCCTGTCATAAAACTGGGAAGAAAGAACTGTAAAAAAAAAACAACGATTTTTCCTCCTATCCCGCTTTCGTATAAAAGTTTTTATGTTTACGATTTACGGTAACTATTATTAGTCGACAGGATAGTTAAAAAAAAAATTTCAACGTTAAAGATTATCGATATAAATTATTATTCACTAAAATTTTTTTTTTTTTGTGATCGCAGATTTAATTGCTTTTTTCCTTTCTGTCGTTTGTTAATTAGGAAAACAATAAAATTATTTAATACCGCATCGTTGAGGCCCAATGACTTTAATAGCTCGAGAAATTGCTGTTTCTCACCGAGCGAAAGTTGAGAGTCAGTGGAGGAATTTAAGTCCTCGGATTACGTCAACAGGTGCGCGTTGTTTACTAATGAAAATTATTTCCTTCTCAGCGCGAAATCTTAGACGCCAAATTTAAGTAGGCTAATTGATCGCTAAATTTTGCAACATTTAATTGCGCGTCAGATGATACGTTAATAATTAGTATGCACGCGTAATGACGTTGACTTGGAGGGGGGGAGGGGAGGTGGGGAAATGAGCGTGGTTTGGTAAGTAGCGGTATTGCCTTCCGGCGGTCGGAAATTTGTGCCGCACGCGCGTCTCGTTATACGGCGTGGCGAGAGTCGCAGTCTGGCACTGTCGGCGTTTTGTCTACAAATTTTTGTTTGGTGGGAAAACTCTCGAAAAGAAAATAATTATGTCGTCGCGAAATATTGTGTTTGAACAGTCTCCAAGTAAATAAAAGCTGCTTTTATCGATTGTTCCAAATTTGTTGGTTGAGTAATTACGGCTTGATAAGCTAGCAACAACCATTCTATCTTCGTCGATTGGCTTAACTAGCCAACTTAACAAGTGGTTTTGGGAAAATTTTGGGTTCGATTTTCCGCCGACGTTTATAAAATTAGACTGGCGTATTTTATCGACTGTATTCTTTTCCGATAAAATAATAAAAATATCTCTGAAAAAGGTCGCATAAAATCTTATTTTGGTCTAGTTTTTATCTCTGGTTAAAGCTCATAATTCTCGGGACGCACCACTGTCGGGACAGCAATTATTTTTCCGCGATCATCTGTCCTGTGTAATGTCTTATCCAGAAACTTTTTTTAATGGATTTTATTGAGAAGTTTTTGTAACTCTCAGTAACAGTTTTGTGGGTTTTAGAATGCGTTTTTGATAGATTTATCGCATAAATCGAGGGGGCTATTCATAGAATATTTTATAATTAAATACCGAAGGTAGTTAGGAAGTGTAGAAATAATAATTGTCAATTAATTTGTTATTTAAAATCAACGCTGTAATTTTGAGAGGTAATTGTTGAGGTCGGAAAAGAGAACGCATTGCTGCTCGTACGTTGTAAATTAAGATATGCAAATGAGTCTACGGTACTACAGCTAAGGATTTCAAGTTTTTAATCTCGTTTGCAAGTCAAATTTTCGCATAATTAAGCTTAGTGGGTTGTGTTTACTCCTTTTTTTTTTTTTTTTGCTTTATTATTTCTATTATTATCATTGTCATCGCCACAGTTTATGTACTAAGTACGCAGGTGTGGAGGACGTGTGCACGCGCAGCAATTGTCATTGGTAGACGATAACACCAGCAAGTGTTGCAGAGCCGTGTGTAATAGTCGTAAGACATTAGTCGCACTGTATTACAATAAGAATAATATGTCAGGCGAGGATTATTTTGCTCGGTTGAAGATGAATTCGTGAGTGGAGTTTTGCGTTTTTCCTTTAGATAACTTCGTCTCGAAAATTTGAATTTATTTTCGCCGCCTTTTCCAGACTTTGTTTTTCTGATGGCTTTCCGAGTATAATGTCAATTTATTGAGTAAATAATCTATTGATCTGAAACTTGTTTAGACGAATATTGTATTGATTGATTGATTGACTGATGACGTAAGCGATCGTGCATATTGTCAGAACTTTTAATATTTATTTTTAAGTTAATAAGAAGTGCAGGTGTTTTTCGTTACGCACGGCATTGTGGGGCGATTTTTTTATTTTTCTAAAAATAAGTTTGCTCTACAAGGTTAAATGTTTAATAAAAGGTGGTTTTACGAGACGATAATTACAATTAATCTTAAACTTTTTTTGCTTTGACGCAAATGTTTTTGCACGACGATATTAATGATAATTAAATTTGAATATTATAATTTTTTTTTTTTTGTTGAAAAACTTTTGATTTGATTATTTTTTGTCTGATTTTTCAATGTATTTTTTCCTCGAGTATTTATCGTTACATTGAATTACTGAATACGTTTACTTATTCGGTATTTTTGTAACTTTATGGTAATTATTTGTATCGGGTTTTTTTTTATGCTGTACATATATTGAGATTTTTATTCTAACGAATTTTTCTGTAAATCTTAGCTAAATCTGAATATGAAATTTAATAACAAGGTCTACCTGCCGGGTTCCCTGACCCACTTTTCAGAGCTGTGTTCAATTTCAATACTTGCTGTATTTTTAGGGCTTACTGTTGAAATTTACAAATTCAGCAAGTCTTTTAGATAGATATGACTTAGGGCCCATAATTAATTGTTCTTGAGAATAATTATTGTAAGCGTGAAAATATAGCTGAATGTTTAGCGAGGTTTTCACGCCGAACACTGGCCTAGAGTTAACCATTTTTTTTTAATGAGATTTGTTTGTTATTTTTGATTTTGTAAAAAGGGAGCAAAAAAAAAAGCAGAGCAAATGATATTGAAGTTTGCATGTGGTCGTCACGCGTGATGTTGTCTTCCAAGTCCGTGAAGTGTGAACGAGAAGAGAATGCGATTGCACCAAGACCACCATTTGTTTGTCGTCACGCGTGACGTGCCGCTTTTTGTTGTAATTGCGTTCTGCTTTTTATTAACAAACCTCATCGTATATATATATTTTTTCTTTCTTAAAAAAATCTTAAATAGGTGATATAATTTTTTTCCAGGTGTGTTCTTTAAAAAAAAAAAATTCTTCGAAGTGTATTTTGTAGGGGTTGAATTTAAGACTCCATCAATTCTCAACAGGGGGTAGTCATTGTCACACGTCAGGCTTCTTCTAATCAGGTGCAATTTCTTTATTATTATTTTTTTTTATCCGGACCATTCACCAGGAATTGAGTATTGAAAAAAAACCAGCCTTGAACTTGGCGCGAATCACTTTTCGTGCTCTCTTTAACGTGTTCCAAAGAAAAAAGATGGCGACGAGATAATGGCTGTTTGTTAACTCTTTTTTTTCTTTCTTCTTTTCTTTATATTATAATACTGTACACACAAAAAAAAAAAAAAGAAAGGAAAATAAAAATGGCATCTATTATCGTGAACCTCCACCCAGATGTTTACCGTAATACCCTTATGCGCAGGGCCGGCCTAATAATTATGTCGTCTCCACACTGAATTTTTAACTTTTTTAAATCTTGATTTGGTAGCTACGAAAGTGGTTTAAAACGAAGGGGATTAATTTTCTACAGACTTGAGTTTTTAAAAAGAAAGGACAGTATTGCGAACTCGGTAATCACAACGTAAGATTTAGTCACATCTTATATTAAACTGAAATCGGAATAAAACGAGATGTATATGTAAATAAAACTTCCGGTACATTTTTTTTTTTATTACTCGGAGTTTACTTTATCATGAAAAGATTTGGTAGCTACAACATGAATGAGATTTTCTACAAACAAGATTTAGTTATAACGGTTTTTTTTTAAGAACTAAATTAAAATTTTAATCAGGTTTTCAAAAGCCGGTGTCCGGATCCTCTTTTTCTTTTTAAAATCAGAATAAAACTAGATTTTTTTTTTGGAGGGTTGTTTATACAGTACTGTAAAGTCGGCTCTGCGCATGCTCTTCTTTACAGAATAACTTTTTTTTTTAAAACTAAAAGATTATTTTAAAGTCGAAAGTTTTGGAAAATAACCTTTTGTTAACTAATCAGACGTAAAACGTAGATAGTTAATCCTGGATACACTAAGTTCTTTCTTGGTAATTAAATTTGATTACCTAGGTTACCTTATCTGGTATTAATAGTAATAATAATGAGCGAATCGACTAACGACTTTTAGATTAAGAGTACGCGAATACGAATTTCAAAGTAATTATTATTTGTTAATAATAATAATAATATTAAAGAGAGTGGATGTAAGAACAAATACTATTTGGATTAAGGCGTGTTATTAAATTTGAGATGATTTATAGCAAAATTGTAATAATTAATTCGTTTTGTTTTAGCTAATTAATATTTAATCATTTTTTCTTTGAGGGTTCGCTATTAACGTGTCATTTTAAATTTCGCAAATTATACCGCATCAAAATAATAAGGTTTGATTATCATATTTCTTCGATTTTCTATAGTATTCTAAGACGCGTTTTTAGAGTTTTTAGACCGAATTTTTTTTAATATTAATTCAATTTCGAATTAATGTTTCTATTGTACATTACAGTATTAATATTCAGAATTTTATTGTATTTTTTATTTTTATTTATTTATTAGAGAAAGCAAAATTAATGTAAAAGTTTGCTATGTCATTATTTTGATAGTTTTGCAAACGTTTCTGTAAATATTTTGAATTGTTTGCATTAACGAATTTTCTGCACATCAAATAAAGGCTCCATATTTCTTCAAAGATTTTAGCGCACGGTATAGTTAAAATATAGTTTATTAATATTTTCTAAATTCTAGTCAAATCTTGTTTGCTTAAACTTGGAAGGAAAAAAAAATATATATATTGGCAAACATAATGTAAATGGCTTATACGTTACTATCGATTGGATAGGGTTTATCTTTAATTATCTGGGGGTGATTGCAGCGTAGTTAACTTAGTCAACGGGGAAATTAACGATTGTAATATAATTAACTTCTTTGAAGTGGAAATATTTTAGCAACCCTGCTTTACCATCTATATATTTCTATTTTCGGATGCGCGTGAAAGTCATTCTGCTCAAATCATGATTGAAAATTTTCGAATTGCAAATTATTAACGTAAGCGTAAACGATGCATAACCAGCCGGGTAAATACTTTTCCTAATTAAAAGTTAATTATAAATGTTGATTTCTCGATAAAAAGTTTAATTTATCATTGTAAACAATTATAGTTTTAGAAAGTTCTGCCAGCAGGCCCGAGATATAAAGCAATAAATAAAATAGAACATAATTTGCTAGTAGAACAGCAATAATTATTATTATCCGAGTACCATTTTTGAGAATTTGAGTTTGTTTTGGAATTTTCAAACCGTAGTTTTATAATGTTAAATATACTGTAGAATGTGTAGATAATAAACGTTGTATTGACCAAAAATAGCTCAATAATTCGTCAAATGTAACAAAATTTTAATTTATAATTGCGTGTTGAATTAACTTTATAGAGTGTTTAATTAATCCGAGTGCTTCTATAATCCGAGGTATGAGGGGATTTTTGTTCCAAAAATATTGGGACGACAAAGTTTTACTTTTTGTCCAATTAAAGACATCAGTCTAAATAGTAAAAGTTTTTTTTTTTATTTTTTTATTAGGACAACAAATCTTCTTAGCCATTTTAATTTTATTGGGATAGTTGTCTAAAAAGACCCAAATTGAAGAGAAACGAAACAAACGACAAAGCAAAAATAATTCGTGGGGGGAAAAAAAGAGACGTTTCGCGAGTTCCAGAATTCCAAAAATAATTATTTCGGTGTCGTCTTTCTCATAATTTATGTACTATCCTTTAGGCCATAATTTAACTTGGCTCGTTTCTTAAATTATCTCGTTGAAGTTTTGTTTTTCTTTTTCCCTTATTTTTTTTTTTTGGTTTTTTTTTTTCTCTTTTCGTTCCCGCCAAAAATTTCCACGAATTCTCTGTTATTTTGGAGAAAGTTAGTGCTACTTTACTGCGCATGTATGTTAGTGGAATTGCACCTGGTTTGCGGGGAGAGAAAGACAGTGACCACCCCCGACGTCACATGTGACAACTGACATTTTCTACCTCCGTAACACAACATTCTTGACGTGTTTATGGCAAAATCACAGCGCCACTGACGGCAACCATCTTGACACACACTGTTGTTACCGATTCGAGTTTTTCGTTCTTTTTTTTTTCTTTTTTTTTTTCGACTTTTTAAAATACAGAAGGCTTGTTTCATTTTACACGGTTTTGCTGATAAAGCGATTGAGTTTATGTAGGGATAAATTTCGTTTGACGCTGTTTATTTATTACATGTACTCCAATTTAACAGCAAAAAATTTTTGCTATTCGCTAACATTTCACCGTACTCGGTTTAATTTACATGTACAGTACTCAATTTTAAAGCAGAAAATTTTGGTATGGGCGAAAATTTCACATTTTCAGTTTTGCTTACACAGTGTCAGTAGGCACTTCATAATTCGCCAGGCTGGGGGCCAAAGCCTCAACGAGATTTAACCGGATAAAAGGGCATAATGCAATACAGTATGCACAGCAAAAGTTTTTTTAATACGCTATAAATGTTTACTTGATAACGGTTGCACAATTATTGCAATGAAAACCATTAAATAGGCTACCTGTAGCTCTAATTAATTAATGATATCGTTTACATGAACAGGTGATCAGAATAATGCATACACACTATGTTTAATTCCCAATTTTAAGCGTTATTTCTACATGTACATGTACATTAGTTGGTTGACTGTCCAGGTTTGACTTTATCTAACCCTAGTATTTAGCATTTAGAGAACCCATTGTCGGTGAAACGCGTAGTCATAATAATAATATATGGCTCATATGACATTGTGCTCCGTTGTAACGTCACTTTAAGCGCAAATTCTCTTATTATAAGGTGGTTTCTAGGAACGTAACCGCGTGTCGCGTTAAACGAGGGATTATTATTATTATTTTTTAAAAGATCTTCGTTGGCGTTTTTTTTTTTTGTTGTTGTTTTTTTTTATTTTAATTTTGTAGTCAAAAAAGATGCTGATTTATTTGGCTGACTTAATGGTTTGGCCTGCGAAAGTTGTTGTGTTTGTCCGTCAGTGTTGTCAGCGAAGCGTGAATTCTCCGACGTTTTTACTAGAAAAATTATGCAATAGGTTCTTCTTCTTCTTTTTTTTTTTTTTTTATAATTTTATTATTTATTTGTTTTTTTCCGAATGAATGAACAGTTTCTCAGAGCGTCCAACGAACATGTCGTCTTCATCTTCTATTTTCAAATTTCCGGCATTTGTTTTAATGGAGAATAAACGAAAGACGTAAAAATATGAAAATTATTTTGGACGAGACGCAGCCATCTTTGAAATTTAAAATTGCATTTCCCAGAATTTTAATTTCGAGCTTTTTCTAGTTGTTGTTGTTGGGGTTTTTTTATATTTTTTATATACGCATTTGTTGTAATATTTTTTGTTTTATTTTCCCACATCGCATATCTTGTGTGGTGGAATTTTCTTTTTTCTCAGCAAATGCCAATGTTGGCTAAGAGATACGACGACACGCGGTTGGTCCGACTTAAGTTGTGCGGAGCCCAGACACACACAACACCAAACGAGTACATGCACAGCGACAAATGATCATCGCAGCAGACAAACATTAACCTTATAAATAGAATGCATATTTAAGGAAAAAAACATTTATTTATTTTTGAACGAAAGAAAAAGTCGAGATTTAAGACGGAAGATAGAAAAAAGGTTATATTCAATCATAGTAATTTTGATAATACATGTAGCACAATTATTATTTTTTGTTAATAGAAATAAATGTATTTTTTATTAGCAAAACAGTTAATTTTATTTAAAAAAATTATCAATATAAGAAATTTACGGTATCAATTTTATTTGATATTTGGTAGCAACTGGATTTATTTATCTAGTTTTAGCGAAGTTTTAGTAGCAAGAAAGGGGGTTTTACATTTTTTCAGGCTAAATTTAATAAAACCATTTTCTAGAATAAGCTCGAAAAGCCAGATGTAATAAAACCAACTTTTCCGAACAAGATCAAAACTTAATCTACAGTAGGTTTTCGAAAATAAACTTTGAAGCTGAGATAAAAGTGTAAACGGGAAATGGCAACCAAATGTTAATGACACGAAAGCGTAGTTTTTTAGCGCTGATTTTGTTTATTCATAATAGTGAGTTTGCGCAAAACCTCTCGTTACCTTATTTCGCTCGTTACCTAAAGTTTGTGATGCGGCATCCGCTTTTTAAAAGTGTTGAAATTTTTAAGCTAAGGGATGAAGAGAACCAATCACAGCTAACACTGTTTAAATCCTTCACACCCACAAGACTTTCTCAAAAATAATTATTGTCATGTGTCATTTGTTTTTAATTTTACCTAGGGTGAAAAATTAAACTTTGTAGTAATGTTAGTCAAAATATAATAAAGTTGAGGTCATTGCACTTCAATTCGACAAAATTAACTCCACTGGGACCACGACTCTATAGTAGAAAAATCAACAGTTAACATAAGGATTTAAATTCGCGCAAACACATTTTTTGCTCATTTCCAATTACCTTAAAAATGAGGTCAAAATGACATCACAGATATACAGGAGTGTTGTAAGGAGGTGCTGCGCAAACTCACTATTATTATTTTCCCCAGTTTAATCTGCTTTCATTTTTGTTGACGGATATTCCAACGCCATCTGTTGAGTCGCCGCTCTACTTCCAACAACGTTTTAATTTGCGCTTGGGGCTCTGTTAAAACTGCTGCAGGCTAATATTGCGTGCAAATGAGAAATTTGAGACGTACGAGTATGCGAAATGTCGTCTAAATAAGAAATGTTAGAGCTCTTTCTAATATTGTAAAATAGCTATCGTTCAATTATTCCAATTGCTCGAATTAAAGTTATGCAAAGTATGCAAGTTATGCAACTATCGCATGAGAAATGCATTAGTTTTTTTTATTTAAAAGAAATGTCAGTACACTGTATCTTTGAATTTGCAGAAATTACACTTGTGTGGCTTTCTTTAATGCTAAATTGTAATTATTCAAATTTTTTAAGGCTTTTGTTATTGAAATATCGATAGAGGCGGGATGGAACATAATTAACTTTATTAATAAAATAAATAATGTTTGAACTAATTACCAAACTAAAAGCTTTATTATGTAAAGAATTTCTCACATTTATCAAAAGAAAGTTTTCGTCGTAAAATTGACTTATTTTATTTACGAAAAAATTTAATTACTGTTCGAAGAAAAAATAAATAACAGGTGTTAAAAATACAGAAGTTTTATAATTAGTTGAAGTGCCAATAGAGATAATTATTTTTTTCTCCTTCTAAAATACTTCAAATTAAGAGTTGTAATTCTTTTTTTTTTACTGGAAGGAGAAATGTCAAAAAAATATTAATTACGCTTTCTATTTTTTCGCAAATAACCCAACGTAATTATAAACTAGTTAAGTTGACAGTTTCGAACAAGTAATCTTAATAGTTGTTGATGATAAATCACTTTTTTTTTGTTAGCAAATAGCTAAAGCTCTAATTTTTTTCCCCCCCTTACGACATTATTTATGAAATGTAAAGAGCAAGAATTCTTAACGCGCCCCTGTGTACACAATGTCCGGGAGAAAAAAAAAACCGAACCCAACTGAATTAGTATCAAATCCTTATAATAACATGAAAATCTTTTTAAAAAAAAAACAAACAAACATTGAACTGTTCTATTCTGTGTTTAAAATATTCTTCTTCGGCGTCAACACAAGCAGCAAAACACATCACACCCACTCGCTATGCCTGTTGCATACATTACAGCCTGACCGAGTTAAATTAGGAAGACTACAAATAAAATGTGTTGCAAGAAATTTTTTGCAAGGATAAAGAATACGAATGTTACAGGCATAGGAAAAATTCGATCAAGCAGGAATCAATGCAGCACATACTGAGCGAGTATAATGGTCTAATGCTCGTGGTGTTGAAGCCGAAAGTGGATATTTCTAACACAGAATAGAGCAATTAAATGTTAAAAAAAAAAAAGTCTTTAAAGTAAAGTTTTTCTATGCGTTATTAACATATTTAAATTATTATAAGGATTTAATAGTAATTCAGTTGGGTTCGTTTTTTTTTTTTTTCGAACACGGTGTATAATATTATTTATGAAAAAAAAAAACAATTTTTTTTTTACTTGCAGAGTTATTTTTATCCTGTTCTAAATTTTATTCGTCTAGTAAAATAATAATAATAAAATCAACGCTGAGCAAATGTAGAAATTAATTAGAGACTAATTGCTATTATTTTTAAGATAGATGGTTTAACCTCTAGCCATTTTTTTTTTTAATTTTTTTTTTATGATTCTTAATAATATTGAAAGTGGATGTTTGTTTATTTTTTTTTTGTTGGTTTTCCTCCCTCCCTCCCTCCTTCTCTTCTTTTTTTATGAAATTAAGTGTCGAGATTTTTTTGTTTCCTGTTTTTATTTTGATATTTTTGTTCTTTCGTCTTCTCCTAAGTAATCATCGTCAACAGACATTTTGTATATTAGCCCGTGGATATCAATTGATATTCAAGCGCTTCATTTGATTTTGACTAGAGATAAAAAAAAAATATGTTTAAGAAGAAAAAAAAAGTCGTTTAATGTTGTTGTTTTTCTCTTCCCATTTTTTTTTTTTAATGCTTTCGGATAACTATTAATGATTTCGAAAACAACAACCGTCCAACTAAATAACAAACAAGAAGATACACTCTCTCTCTGTATTTCTTTCTCCGTTAATCTTGTCATTCATCATCACCGAAGAGAAAAATGAATTCAAAGATCATTCGTGGTAATAAGTGGTTCGGCCGTTGGTAGGCGCTGCTATTGCTACCACTGGACTTGCTCTTGTTGTTTGATATTCAGCATTACGTTAAATAACAACAAGAACGGGATTGAAAGAATCTAACGGTTATTTTTTTTTTCTTCTTTGGTTTGATGTGGTTTATTTAAATAAGGAGAATGAGACCCCCTTTTTTGACGAGTCAACTTTTTTGTGCTTTGAACGTGAAGTTTTAATCATGTGCGATTCCATTTTTATAGACCAAAATGACCTCTGACCCGGCTCATGGCGCTTCACCCATGCAAAAAGGTAAGACTTTGCAACTTTTTTTTTATATTCTTGTTGATGAGTTATGTTTTTGTGTGTGGGTGTGTGGAAGAAACATTTTCCATAAATTATTTTCTCGCCAAATTTAGCATAGAGGAAAATTTGAATATAATTTGTTTGAAGGGGGATTTATAAACAAAAAACTCGCGGATTAAGATCGTTATTTTCGCGAAAATTTGAAGAAGGAAAAAAAGATAAAAGTTTTAAATTTGAATTTACGTGGATGTTTTATTGAATAAATTAAAGAGGGAAAAATAACACATTAAAAAGGTTGAAAGTGTCTTTTTTTTTTAAATCAAGGGGGTTTTTTTTTCGTTAGAAATTTTGTATTGTGTTCTAAAAGTAGCACAAAAAAAATGGAAGTGCTATTGTATTTAGACTAGTGCATAAATTATCTACTAAATTTTCAGTTGTCAAATTCATTCTTTAAAAATTTTTAATACCGTATAATAATATTTTTTAATTTTATTTTAAAAAATATTCACTTTTTTTTATGTATTATTTTAAAGATGGTAAAATTAGAAAGAAAAAATAGGTTTTGAACTTCTTTTCATAAAAGCGTTTTCAGCACATATAAATTAATTTTAATTGCAGTATTTACAAGTACCTTTTTGGTACTTACAGCCGTAATTTAATCCCCTTATAAAAAAGCTTTCCGTTACCGAGTGTTACCGACTTTATGAACGCTACTACCCGATATTTACTACGTAGTTTGTGGCGACATCTAGCGGCGGAATGCTGCAACTACTCCTACAGTGTGCGACAAAAATGTTTTTTGCTGTTTTTTTATTGATTGCTAGATTTAATGCTTTTCAAAAAAAGAAATTTATTGGCGTTATTAAATTATTAGTAATGTATTTTGTTTTTTTTACTACTTAAATATTAAAAATTAATTTTCACTGGAATATTTAAAATTTTGAATATTTATTGTTTTTTTTTTTTGAAATTCGTATCGACTTTTTTCGTGAATTATTTACTGTAGTGCGATGCCACCTAGCGGCACATTCGCGAACTAACAATTTTTTTTTTTTTTTTGGTTTTTCCGTTTAATTTTTACATTAATGAGCTATACAAATCACCGTGTTTTAAAAATCGGATTATTTATTTTTATTTTCAATGAATATAATTTATTTATTTATGTTTTTGAACAACTAATATTTTGTGTTTTAAATGCATTTTTTATTGATGTCAAAAACAAAAAAAAAAAGTGATAATTATTTAATTTTATTCTTGTTTACGTCTTATATTTCTTTACTTATGACGTTTTTACAACTCTTTTCTCTGCCCTCTGCCCGTTAAAATAATAATCATAAAAAAAGTAAGAATTGTTTGGCTTTTTATAACTAAGGTTGAAACAAAAACGAAAAAGCGTATAAGAAGAAACTGAGGGAAGAAAAAAAAAGTGGAGTGGGTGGCGGATAGGTGGCGCAGCGAGCACTCTCAAGTTTTATGGCTTGTTAAATTTTTATTAGTTTTCATGTTTTATTAGAGTGTGGAACGTCGCTACTGCCACCAGCCAATACCCTACCCCATCCCTCACTCTCGCGCTTTATTATTAGTTTATTTCGAATTCAGCGCTCGAATGGAGAGCGCTCACTCTGGGGGGAAAAGAGCGCTCTAATAATCTCGTTTCATCAATCCGCATCACTCCCCATCTCTCTTTCGATTAACATTTTATTATTGCTTTTTATTACTTTTAATAGGGTGAAGTTGTGTTCGTGTTCGAGATTAGTTTTTTTTTCTTCGAATTTTTTTTCGTTTATTACCATAGCAATTTCAATAATCGAGAGTTTTTTTTACAAATCAATTATATTCGTATTTCGTCGTAAATCAATTTTTTTACTCGATTTTAAGCCACCTAAACCTGTGTTTTCTGTACGAAACTACTAATCAAAAAATCTAGAAAATTTTTTGAGTTCGAGGTTATAATTCGTATTGTAAAATCTGTGTTCTTCGTTGAACAACCAAGCCTCAAGCAATCTGATTATATTTCAATCATTTCATCCAAGGCTGGTATTTTGGTCAGTACTTTATTTGGATTTGCAGAAAGCTGCCAACATAGTAAGACCTTCCATTGGGTTGGCAGCTTTTTGTTAAACTTAGTAAAATTTAACATAATAATAATTATAGTATTATCTCCGTTTATATTAAAATTTAATATGGCTTAGTTGCTTGGTGCATAACAGCGTCATTGTAATGACCGTAGGTATAGACTTTCGATTCTTGCAAAAAACAAGATTTATATTTTTTTGAATAAGATAAATATTTAAACGAGGTTTTTTTTTTATTTTATTTTAAGTAAAAAAAAGTGTGCTTATGCATAGACTTATTTTACAATAATTTCGCCTGTTTATTTTTTAAATTTTTACTTTAATCGCTTTTTTGTCGCAATTACGTAGGTGAGCAGTATGAGTAATAAAACATGGTTTGGTATTCAGATGAATTTACAGAAGAATAAAATATCTTAACTTCAACTCGTTTTTTACAAAAAAACAAACAAACAAACCCGAAGTTGAGGCTTTTAGCTATATGATTAATCAAACTGAAATCAAATGTAAAATTCAGATTCAAATAGATTGACGGGTGGTTAAGATATTTTGCCTTTTTTCCCTCCTTATTACTGGTTATTAGAGAGTTTGATTGAGCATTGTAATCAGGGTTTAACTCCTTTAAAATCAGGTTAAATGGATGGAGTTGTTGCCATTATCATTAGTGAAACACGAAAGAATAATAATAGAGCCCCCGTAAAAATGATAATAATTAATTTTTCGTTTATTTTTAATTGAATTTAATTAAGATTAGTTGATTGGCGACTGTTTCATCGATGATTAAAATTTATGTGATTACAACATAAAAGAGTTTTAATCATTAAAACTTAATTGCAATCATTAATAAAAATTTATCCAATTTTAGTTTTAATAAAAATCTTTTATTTAAAACGGGGTTGTAATGAAGTGTTTACTAATAATAATTGTTACGAATTTTTAATTAGGAAAGTACAGTGTATTAATTATTATTAATAAAGCTATTTTTATACATATAAATTTTTTTTTTTTTGATTAATTTAGTTGTTATAAAACTCGTTTGGAACTTATTTTTAATGGGTAAAAAATAAGGGAATAAAAAGTGACAAAATTATAATATTGAATTTTTTTTTTTAGCATTGTTTTGGGTAAAGAATGTTGCTAGTTGATAAGATACAGGGTGTCTTAATTATGCCAGCGTTTTCCTAATTGATTTCGAGGAAAACGTTGTATACGATTAGTTAATGACTCGTAATTACAGTTAGTAACTAATCTCGAGTAGCGAGTTTAATGTTTCGACCTAGCACTTAGTAAACAGTTTTTATTATTATTATTTTTTTTTTTTACCGTGCTTAAGATATATTTTCAACGTTGGAAAAATTGTTTAGTTATCAAAAATTATGTAAAGAGCTTATTATGTGAACCACTTTATAAAAATATGTCTCGCGTTGCTTTTTTTTTTAGTATTTTCTTGAAAGAAAGTTTTATTTCATTTGACATGTTGACGCGAAGAAGATAAGAAGGCTGGCTTGTTATTAAATAACAACTGCTGTATACTTTTAGAGGATTTGCATAATTTTTTATTTATAGCTTTGATTTTTAATTTAATGTATTTATTTACTAATTGAAGTTCTTGTTGAAAAAAAAAAATCTTACTGGTAGCGGTGACTTTAAATTGATTTTTGTTTGTTGCTAAATTAAAGGCATCGGTATGCCAATGATGTCTCCCAAGATGATAGGAAAATGCTTCTGTATAATACGTTTCAAACTCGTTGTTAAACTGAGGCGAAACACCTCGTGTCAATTTGAGAGCTTGTCAATGCTGGACATACATGTACTGTATGTATTTTTAAACAAGATTGCGAGTCAAACAACCAAATTCTAATATCTTGATATTTTATAAATGTATTTATATACGACTACATCATATTTATAAATTTTAAAGTAAAATTAATTAATTAATTTTTTTTTTTTTTTGATAAAATATACGAATATATTTTTTATATCAAAATTTCATAAATCAAGATAATACGAGTTTATTTTTTGGAACAGTATTTTATTTAAAATTTAAATTTTTCGTGTAAATCGAGGGATTGTTGTTGAAATGTTAAAATACCGTTAATTAATATCAAAATCGCACAAGACTATAAGCGGATCAGTCCATTCTCCCCAATTTATTTTCTACGTATTAATCCGTCAATTAGTAAAATTTACATGTAAAAATATCGTTTTTATAAAGCTGAAAAAGCTGAAAAATTTTAGAGCATGCCTCGTTATTGCATCAAACGGGGTTAAAAATGCTCTCTTAAAGAACTAATAGGAAGTTATTGCGCAGATGGTTGACTAATATTACTGAAAACAGAGCTTTCCAAAATAAATTAAATTTGCTAAACGTTTATCTCAAATTTTAAGAATGTGCGTTGTACTGTACGTCCATTGAACTTACTTTAAAAAAAAGGTGACAGTATTTGATTAACACCATAGAAACTTATACACCGCTAATGAAAAAAATGGGAGTTAATTTGTTATTATTGCAAGCTCATTTAACCGTATTATTTTATTTAAAACCCCCGCGTAAATCGAGGGATGTTAAGCATAACTATGTTATCTTTAGTGAATTGAGTGTTAAAAGCGGTCCCACACCTTCGCTAATTAATTTTTCGTTTTCCCTTAAATTGAATGACTCTCAATGTCAAATTTGAACCCGTAGTTGCAATTCACAAGAGGGAAATTGTTGCTAATATTAAAAGTTAACGATGCGTTGTTAAGTTTGCGGAGGGAAGCAAAAAAAAAAATCAACAAACAAAACTAGCGGATGGACTTCCGGAGATTTTTTGATATATTTTAATACATTTTTTTTTAGTATGTGGATGGTTAATAAGAGCAATCGCTAAATTTTTTTTTTTTTTCCTCCATCTTCACTCCCATTATTATTTGCTTCATTCTTTTTTTTTTATTTTATTTTTCCTATACAACATCTACATTGAAGTTAACTCGAGTCTTATTTATTTACAAGGTTTGTTTTCTTCTTCATCTCCCTCAAGACGTCTTTCTTTCTCCATTTTTTTTTTCTTTTTATTTCTTATTTCTTTTTTTTTTTTTTTTTTCTTCAGAAATTTCTATTTCGTCTGCTTCTTCTACTTAACAATCCGTTCGTATTTGTCGTGGCGTAGGGGTTTGTAGGGCTGTAGGACATTTATTTGGTGGGTGGAAAGAGGAATATAAAAATGATGTCTGGGGATGGAGAAAAGAAATAAAAGGGAGATTGTGGGTGGTGGTGGATGAGGGGAGAAGGAGGAGGAGAGAAGGGTTTGCTTGCTTTTTTCTTAAAAGAAAAAGAAGAAGAAAAAAAAAATTGGTTGAAGCGAAAGATGGAAGAAAAGTAGAAGACGTCTGTCTGGAAAAAATATAAATAAAACAAGTGAAACTTTTCTTCCAGCATTTTTTTTTTTTATTTTTATTTCTTTCATATCGATTTATTATATATATATATATATATATATATATATATATATATATATATTTATTTATATTTTAATCTTTTTTTTTATTTCAATGTGCAAGGAGGAAAATTCTCGCAAATATTATATTTTTAGCCGTGGAAACGGGTAGAAAGTTGAAACACGTTTTTCGGATGTTAGTGATAAAAATCTACATAAGGCGCGAGTCAAATTTTTTTTTTTTTGAACATTTTTGGGTCGAAATGGTTTAAATAAAACTTTTTTTTTTCATAAAAATACAACTTTTGCCTGTTTTTTTTTTTTTTTTTTCTTAAGGTCAATAATAAATTATTTTAGGAATCCTCGTAAAATGCGGAAGGATTATTACAGTTTTAATGAAAACAATAATTTGTTTATTATTTTTTTAAATTATTTATGGAGTATTTGATTAGTTTTGGAACCCGTCGAATTTAGTTTTAAATTGCGTTTGGATTTTTTTTTTTTTTTTGCGATGAATATTTATTACGTAATCGATTTACCGTATATCGAGAATGTTTTCAAAAGGGAGTTGAAAAATACTTCGTGATTGTATTAGGGATGACATTTTCTGTCGAAAGCTAAATTTTATTTTTTTTTAAATAAAATAAGGTAAACAATTTATTATAATTAATTCGATGAATTAAAAGATTTTAATAGAAATTGATAAAATACCCGGTATTTATAAATTTTTATATTATGGTCGAAGAAATTTGATTTTTAACGAAGTTTTTTTTTAGATGTAAGAGTTGAAATACTGTGAAGGAAATGTGAATGGAATGTCCAGGTGTGTTCAGTTGACATTCATCCTTCCAAAAAAAATTATAATTTTTTAAATTTCATCTTAAAAAAAAATATTTTATTTTTGGTAAAAATGGAAGAAAAAAAGCTTGATTGCGTTTTTGAAATTTACTTCTTCGCACTTAATTGACCGTCTAATTTTATTTCCACTTTTCTGACGACCAATTAATCGCTTTTTCAGAACCACCCATCGTAACACTAAAAAATTCTATACATTTTAGAATTATTTTGAGAAACAAAACAAAAAAGCTTGCCGCGTATGTAATAATTATTTTCGAACCTTTTTCGAAGGTTTTCATGCAAATTATAATCTTTAATTAATTTTATTTATATTCATGTTTTAATTTCGCAAAAATACAGATTAAGGTTTCATTATAATTAATTATATACGAATTTGAAATTTTGTCGACGTGCGTTGGGTTTTTTTACATTTTCATTTTTTAAGGTTTGGTAAATTTAAAAATTCGAGTCTATCGTTTTCATTTTGAAACATGATTTTTTTTTTTTGATTGAAAGCATTTTCTTCCCTGGCGGATTACTTAACAATACAGTATAAAAATTATAATTTGGTTAATTAACAAAATTTTCTTTCAATGATTTTATGTTTTTGAGTGACAAAATTGAACGACAAGCTGCGTACACGTCGTCTATCATATACTACTTCTAACTGTAATAGAAATATTCGACTTTTTCGATTAATAAAAGAAGTAAGTCGAATATGAAACGTGATTTACAGACATAACTATTTATTAATTTGTTTGTCTAGTCGCATCGATCGAACTCTCCTTCTGTGCGCTCAATAAACGATATTAAAAACTTCTTTAAAAAAATATAATAATAATAAAATAGAATGCTATCTCTATGTACATTCTCATCACGAAACATACTAGCAAAAATGTATTTAAAAAAAGTTATAGATATATTATATACAGATATCTAACTCAGATACTGTATACACAGGATGTTTATTTTTTATTTATATAAAGATGAAGCGAAAAGAAAAGATTTTTTTTTTTTATTATTCTTTGTGAATTTTTTTTTTTTTTATTATCATTATTTTATTTTTTTCTCTCTATCTCTCTCCCTGCGTAACGTGGGCCAGCAATATTCTCATATGTCGCTATATCGTAAATATATAGACGTGATTTTTTTTTTTTTATCTTAGACTGAAATTCCTTGATCATTTTTTTTTTCTTTGCGAGAGGAGGTTTTTTTTATTGCATTTTCTTCTGCCTTTGAAAGATGTTTACCAAAACAAGAATAAAAGTATTTTTTTTTTCTTGTCTCTCTCACTCTTCTTCTATCTATCCTTCGCTCTCTCGTCTCTTTCTTTTTTTTTTATTATTATTTTTGGAGAAAGAAAAAAAAAGAAATTTTAAATGAGAAAAGTTGGGAGAGAGAGAAAGAAAAAAAAAACAAGGTTTTTGACGTCATTAGACCGAAAGGTAAACTCGTTTCATCCCACAGTACTTTAATTTTTAGTCGAATGTTAGTCTTTGCTCGTTGCTATGGTTACTCTGTATGCGCCGCATCTATTGTTTTTTTGTTTTTTTTATATGCTGGAGTAGACCTTCCGGTTAGTGCACTACCCTTTTCTTTTATTTTTATTCTTTTTTTTTCTCGTTCACTCGTTTTGCACGCCGTTCGACCCACCCAATGGAACGTCGTCTTACTTAGTCGGAACCCGAGACCTATATTAGTTCCAACGTCGACATTTTTCTGTAGCGGCACTCGAGAAATTGTGATTTATTTTTTTAAATTTCTCGAATTTGTTTATTTTATTTTTTTTTAAATTTCTGGCATTTTTATAGTTTTTTATTGGGGGGAGGAAGAGAGAGGGGTTTGGATGCTTATGGAAGCTTTAGGGGTATTGTTTCTGATGAGGCGTGTGTTTATCATTATTATTTTTTTTATTTTTGGGTTTTTGGAAATATCGAGGATAAACTATTGAATTGTTTCCCTTATTGTTAATAATTGCGCTTTATTTTTGTTATTATTAATTTTATGGTTGTTTTTTTTTTTTAAACTGCCGTTAGGATAGTGCAACTCTTTTTGTGTGTGTGTTGACAACTTAGTTGAGTTTTCGCTATTGTTTTTTTTTTTTTTTTTTCTTATTTTATATTATTTTCTAGAAAGTTATTGTCTTTTACTCCTACGCACATTTGAAAGGGGTAAGGTGGGCGGTACTAAGCTACATTGCAAATAATTTGTACTCTGCTATTTTTATAAAACATTATTTTAATGGATTTCCTGGAAATATTTCCAATTGACTTTTTAGCATCTGTCATTATAATTAAATAAATAAATTAATGACGGTTTATTTGAAAATCACAGAACTTAATTTTTTTTTAATTTTTGAAAAACAGATAATTATTCCTAAAAAAAAAAAAAAAAAAAGTTATAGAAAAAAAAAATAAACAAAAATTAATGTGTACACACTTAATGATACAGTGCAGTGTGTTACTTGAACGAAATTAGTTTTACGTAAAATAGAGAATCAATATCTATTAAAATTGTTTGCTCATACTGTACTAGTAAGAGTGTTTTTATTACATTACCGCTTTCAATCTAACGTGTACACATATTAATCAGAGATAAAGCCTAAATTCTACTTTTGCTGGCTGACCCTGTTACAGTATTGTATAATATACGTTATATACGGTGTGTACGTAATGTATTATAAAATATATTAAAAGTCGTAGCACGCACGTATTAAAGAAATTCGACGGTTTTACAAATCCACCAATAATATTGCTCTCAAATGTTGTACGAATTTAAGGTTACTCGGATATAACGAAACTTGGGTATAATGCTGTTATAACCCAGTTCTGTTTGGGCTTTACGGTATTTAAATTAATTTTTATGATACTGCATATAATTTAGCGAAAATTTAAAGAATTTTTAAATTAAGTTTTCAATATTTTAGTTACCGGTAAAAACTTTTTTTTTTTTGTTGCAATAATTGATTGATGAGGAAACTTATGTGTACGTAATATTGAAAATCGAAGATGGTTGGTAGTGAATTTGTTTTAGCAAAAGCTGTGAATGAAACAGGTAACCGTTTGAGGGCGTAACTGAAAAACGAAAATCTATTATGCTTCGCTGGTGTTTTTTTATTTTATTTTTTATTATAATGTTTTTATTTTTTTAATTTTAAAAATTGTTTTTGGATTCTATAGGTACTCGAAGGAAGTACCGGTATAGTCTTTCGTATAAAAAGCGTAAACATTGCGTGCTCCGACCGTTTTCCCTGCCTGATACATTTTAATAGAAAAACTTTTTTTTTTTATATTTATGTTTTTTTTTTTTTTTTACAAAATTACAATGACCGAAATTTGAAGGGTGCAATTTTCTCTTTCGCTTTTTTCCTATTTATTTTATCAATTTTTCTCTCATTTTTTTTAAAAAAAGAAAAAAAATTTTTGTTCACATATCGTCGCTGTGTTCAACTACAAATCAATAGCCGAGCTACGTTACGAATGGACGCATGCGCACTAGCGTTTTGTGTATGTATGTGTGTGTGTATCGAAGTTTTTGAGAAATTCAATTATTATTCCATATTCACCGTTCGAAATGCAACAGCGCCCTCTCTCGCCACATTTGCTCAAACTCTCGTATATATATTTTTTCCAAGAGGTAATAGACGTCGTATGATTATGAATATTCCGAAAATAAATTTCCTTTTTTCGCGTTTCACCAAATTTATCTTTTTTTTTTTCTTTCGCTCTAGCAATTTTTTTTTTCTGCCTTATTTTTTCAATTTTTTTTTTCTTATTTTGCTTTTAATAACAAAATTCTAGAATTGTTAAATTTAAAATGGGATTTCTGTTATCGCTGTCGTTGTTGTGTTTCTTTCCCCCACCCCCCATTTCGCTTACTTTTTTTTTTTTTTTTTTTAAATGTATGTGGGTGGAAAGAGTTTTTTAAAGCGCGGTTCCCATCTGCTTCGTGTTAAATTAAGCACGGTTTAGCGCGCGCGTTCTCCTTCCACCTGCTTCATTTTTATTTATATATATTTTTAGGGGTTTTAATCAAATAAAAAGGTAGTTTATGCAGAGTGGGAATTATTACACTTGTTTCCGATATGCGAATTCGCCTTGGAAATAATAATAATTATTATTGTTGTTGTTATTCTCGTTCGCCGCTTTATGCGAATGTCTAGGATAGGGTTTTTTTATTATTAAATCTGGTCTCGTTGTCGAATGGCAAGTAGAAATTGAATTTTTCCCCCCACAGCGGACAGGATTGCGCGAATCTACTATGTTGTACGGTACTTGTCCCAACGCGACGCGAATAAAAATCTTCGATAACTTGGAAATTTGAAATTGAGGAATTTATAGCGGGAATTTAAGGGTTTTTAACTTAGTGTTTTGATCAACAGATTTAAATAAAATCACAAATACATTTTTTTTTACATTATTAATTGAAAATGCAGTTGATGACTTCAAATTACTATAATGGTTTAGTTGCCAGCAGAAGGTCTAGTTTTATTTTGAGTTGCCAGCAGAAGGTCTAGTTTTATTTTGAGTTTCCATTTAAACTGATTTTAGTTTATTTCATAATAAGATCAGTTTTTTCCATGTTGCAGATTCCAGTTGGGCTCATTAGTCTTAGTTTGTTTATTACAGTCATACCTGATCTCTGTTTGTTTCAGAATGATTTCAGGTTGTGTTTCCTCCTGGTTTCGGTTTGGTTTTTACTGATCTTAAGTTTGTTTCATTCTGCTTCAAGTTTGGTATTTTAATTATTCTAGTTTTTTACTGATTTTAGTTTGTTTCATAAAATCATGTCCTTATATCTCAATTTTACTGTTTTAAGGGTTTTTACCAATGTCAGTTAATTTCGTTCTGATCTCGGCTTCAAAAATGCATAAAAAAAACCAAACTACAGTATTGTAATTTCTTTTCCACTCCTAGCAAAATGGGTTGAAATAAATAATTATTAGATTACAAACAGATAAGAGGTTCAAATTGTTATTAATGTATTGATCTAGTTTGATTTTTATCATTTAAACGACGTTTAAGCGGAGATTGTTTAAAGACGACGTGAAGGGAATAATTAATTTCAGTCAATTTGAATTTAATGTTAATTTTACTGAATCGCGGATTACATTTTTGTTTTCTTTATAAAATCTTTGCTTTAAGTAAATTAAAAGATTGTAAAAACTTAAATTAATGATAATTCTTAATTATTGACGAAAAAAGAAAATCCGAAGAAACCTACTTTTTTTTTTATCTCCCACTTCTTCTTTTGAAATTTTTTTTTAAAAAAAAAAATGGTATAAAATATAAAGTGAGTTGTCGGTTTTTCTAACCAAGTTGTGATCTAGGAATTTGAGTTATCTCAATTCCAAGTAATCGTCGCTCACAAGTTAGCTGAAATTTGTCACATCCAAAAGATGGAAAAAACCGTTTTCTCTCTCCCATCTCTTTTATTTTTTCTTCTTCTTCTTTTTCCTTTTCTCTCTCATCTTTTTTTTTTTTTTCTTTTTGAAATGTTTAATTCGTTTTCGACTGTTTATTTTTTTAAACTGGAAATTTATTCGGTGATGGAAAGTGAGCGAGAGAAAAGACACTTTTGTTTCGTATGAAAACATTGACTACGTGCAATTGGAGCAGACGACGAAGACACACTTAGAAAGCCATGCTGCTTCTATTTTATTATATACAATATTTTTTTTTTTATTTTATATCTTTATACCGGTATATATATTTTTTTTCTTCGTTTTCTTCATCGCCAACACCTTTCCACCCAACCACCTACATCGTAAAACTGATAAAAGTAAAAATTACGATTCTTCCTCCTCCTCCTCTTCGCCTGCCTCATCGTCCTCCTCGCGCACACATTTTTTATTTCTTTTTCTTCAGGGTTAATTCCAAGGTAAAATTGGGAGGTGGAGGAATGAAGGGGTGGGATAGGGGAAGAAAACGGTGGCATTTTAGGGGGGGGGGGGGGGAGTTGTATTTTTCTAAGAAATTTCAACCGGATGAACGTGCGGCACGTGTTTGTGTCAAAATTGATTTTTGTGCTCTGATAGCACTATGGTTTTGGAACTGCATGCAATTTTTTTTTTGTTTTTATACTCGAAATTTCGACGTAGAAAAACGAATAAAAATATTTTTTTTATTACTATTATTATTATTACTATTATATATTTTTTTTTCTGCCTTCTGGTAATTTAATCACGTTTACGACAAATTCAATTTTATTTTCACTAGTCAATGGTCTGGGAATGGGAATTATTTAATTTTCGTTTTTATTTATTTTACCATTAAAATTTATTAGTTTTGCGCTTATTTACTAGTAAAAGCGACAGAAGAAGAAGAAAGGTGCTTTAACATCACGTGATTAAATCTTATGTTGTGGCTACCGAAAAGAGATTGAAAGCGGATGGATTTATGATGAATACATTTTGTTTGACGAATTATTTTAAATCTCGTTTTTAGATTACATTTTCTAAGGTAGAAGCTTTGGTTATTTAGTACTGTATAATTTTTTTTTTGTTGTTGTTGGCAGCAAAATTTCCAATTGAAATTTTTAAACGGTATTTTTTATTTTACTTAATCAGACTGGTAGTAAAAATAATTAAGTAAAATGTTTTGATGAATATGCATTATTATTACCGAGGATTTCGTTGTAACGATGGCATTTATTCTACGATTCATGAGCTATTTCGCAAATAGAAAATGGTTGTTTAAAGGTTTCTATGTCTCCATCGTAATGTCACGTGCTGTGGTGACATAGACGAACATGTAAAAGCACGTGTAAAACACACATCTCGTGACTATTTTACTAACTCGTGAGAAATCTTTCTCTATCTCACTTTCTGCATTTCTTTTCAAAGTGTTATTTATTTTTTATTTCTTTTTCTTTCCTCGAACATATTTTTTTGTTTTGCGCGGCGATGAAAATGACTCCACCCACTTTCTTATTATTCATTTAAAAACGAGTTTACTTTTGTGCATCCCTTTTTTTTTTGGCCACTATCTTAGCACGTTCTCTCTCGCTTCTTCCTTTCGTTCACTCTCCATATTTTATGTCTTGTTTGGATGGAAGATGCTTAAAATATTTACGAAGCCCCAACTTGTTATAATTATTATTATCGTCCGATTGTAAACTTTTAATTGCTATTTTTCTTTTTTTTTTTTAAAAAAAAAAAAAAAAAACATTGTTGCATGATTAAACGATTGACTCTTAATTCGGTGGTTTTTGATACGATCGGCCATCTGATTATTTGATGGAGAAGGAAAAGGAAACAAAGACGGTTTTGCCAAACGAGATTAAATTTCCACAAACAAGATTTTTTTTTTTTAGTTAAAACTTTTTTTTTGTATGAGACTTAAAGGGAATTTAAAAACTAAATTAATTAAATTTTTTTGTATGGATTCAGCATAAGTGTTAACTGTTGTAGGTGGATACGAATACTGGTACTACTGTAGTTTGTGTACCGTATACTGGAGATTTTACCTGCAACAGTTGACACAATTACACTATACCGTATACAGTACTGTATATTGCATGTATTATCTTGTTTTCACCGGACTTTTGGAACAGGTTTCACGCAACCAAGTAGTTTCCCATTTTAGTGTAAATGCAAAGGTTTTGTGGAGCTAGATCTGTCAAACCTGTTCCCACAAAGCTTCTTCTCACAAATCGTTTCGTCAGTTTCGCGGTGTAAACATGGTACATGTATTACTGTAGATATACCGGTAAGCTAAATTATCACTAATATTCGAAGACAAAAGGTTTCTTTTAAATAAATCTTGCTTAACTTGATAAATCTAGATCTTGTAGTGTGGTATAAATGCTAGCTGAATACATTGCTTACAAGGAAAAAATATTATACAGTACAGTACTGTATAATATAGGCTATATTTTTTTTAAAAAAATGTATGACTGTCGTGTACTATTATTAACTTGTTTCGATTGAGTTGACAATTTCAAGGTTTTTCGCTCGTTCGTTTCACTCGCCATTTTACAATTGTTTAAATTTTTTTGCTGTTACCTGTTTTTGTCGTCATCACTTGGCAGTATTTCGTACTTCCGCGTCGCTAACAGCATATTTTTACTTATTTTTGGAACGTAATTTGTAAGTTTGTTTAGAAATACTGTACTTCTTTTTTTTTTTAAGAAAAAAAAAGTTAGTTTTTTTTAAAAAATTTTGGTTTAAGTCGACCAGTTCCAACTCGTTCACCTTTAAAATCGAGCTATTCCAATAATTACAATAGGGCTCTATGCATTGCCCACTCTCTCTCTAAACCTGAGTTAGGTCGATCAGGGTGAAACAGCAAAAACTGAACCAGAAATTATAATAATAGCTTAAAAACTATCATCGACTTTAGCAATGACCGTTATTATTTTTCCGATAGGTCAAAAGATGAACTAGAGGGCAGTCGGAAATGCTCAGATATATATATACTGTATATATATATTTTTTATGTATTAATTTGACGTTATTAATTTAGCGTGTGATTGTTACTTTTAACATTCACTCGAAGCAATTCTAATAAAACTTGAGGGTTTTTATAATTTTGTTTTATTATTATTATTGTTATTCTTTGGCACCTTTAATGATTAACTATCAAATTTTCATTAGCTTTAACTAGTTTCCTAAAAACAAAATCCTACTACTGTACGTCATTTTCAATAATTGTACTTGAGTAAAGTCACTAAATAATTACAGTAATTCCATTATAAGCTAACCGTATTTATTTTTATTTTGTTTTAATTACATTTTCGTCTATTCAAATTCATCATCATAATTATTATACAGTACTCCGTATTTAATTTTCGAGACAAATATTTGCATCTACTTGTATATAAAATATTAAGTTCCAATACTTTTTTTTTTATATTAAATTAAAAATAAAGAATAATTTTCTATACGCCACGTGACAATTAACATTCTTCTCCATACAATAAAATTCCATGTTTACGCCGCTTCGATTAATTCAAATATAAAAACAATAGTAAATATTACTCACTCAACTCGTTAACAATTACCTCTAATAATGAATAATTACGGTAAACAAAAAAGGGGTATTTATTTATTATTATTATTATTTTTTTTTTTTGGATTTTCATTTCATTAAGCACACCCTCTTCTCCCTTCCAAATCATCCACCCATTCGTTTCGCCCTCGCACAACAACTTATTTGTATAGAAAAAGTAGACCAGGTGGAAAATCCGGTGCATGCAGGAAGTGGTGACGTTGACGGATTTCAATAAATTAATAGTTGGGTATATAAGTATGGAGAAGAAGAAAAAAAAAGCCTACCGACCATCCCTAAACCCCTTTCTCCTCTCCTCCACCCCCTCTCTTTCAACCGACTACTACTGTATTCGATTGCGTGTTCGTCAAGCTTTTTTTTTTTTTCTTTTTTATTTATTTTTTTTTTCATCTTTTCCCGGGCCTGATGGAATCAATCGTACGCTAGTTGGTGGAAAAGCGATGGCGAAGGGAGAAGCTGGAACTCGGCTCACTCCACTGCTCCATAATGCAGGAGCGGCGCGGAAAAGGGATGCGAAAGTGAGGCGGGAGGGAGGGAGAGAGATGGAAAAGGAAGGGGTTATGGGTTCGGTGACCATGGCGACGAAGGAAAGAGTGAACGAGAGAGTATGAAAAAGGGTTCGGTAGGAGTTTGAGACGTTTTTCAAATCCCCCCCCCCTTCTTCTATTATAAAATTCGGTAGATCGGGCGCCATCTTTGTTTAGATATTTATGGACTTTCCCTCCCTCTCTCTCTCTCTCTCTCTCTCTCTCCTTCACTCTTATTCACGTTTCTTTTCTTTCGGATGAGAGTTTTTATCGTCTGCTTTTTTTCATCGATATTTTTCGCATCTTATTTGACCCCTCTCTCCATATCCCTCCATTCCTTTTTCTTTTTTCTTCCCGCCCCTCCTCCGACAGACTTTCTCTTAGAATGAGGAACGTGGGAGTGGATGACAAGGTGTCTCACTCTTTTTTCTCGCAGGTGAATAATAATAACGGCGCTAGGTGTTAGAGGGATGGAGGGAGGGTGGGATGAGGGAAGCGAAAGTTTGATTTGTGCACTTGATTTCTATCTTCATTTCTTTCTTTTTTTTTTTTTTTTTTGATACACTGTACGTGTTTATTTATTTACAGTATATACTTTTTTTTTTCCTTTACTTTTTCTCCTGAGTTTCGTCTGCTGGCTAGACGGAGGATGCAATTCATCTCTCGCTCTCCTCCTCCGTTGCTCTATTCATTTTTTAATAAGTCTGGGCTCGTACCACTACAACTTACTTCTTTTCATCTTCGGTTGCTGCGTGTAAATTCGCCTCAAACCTTTGCTTTTTTTTTTTTTTTTCTTATTTTTTTCTTTTTATTTATTTATTTATTTTTTTCTTTCAGTTTGAATTTTAGCGAGATTGCGTCGTCCAAGACCGACATGATGAATTTTTCTTTCTTTCTTTTTATTTATTTATTTATTTTTTTTTTCTTTTCGCTTTTTTCTTTTTATTTATTTTTTTTTCTCTCTCTCACTCTATTCCTTTTTTTTTTTTTCGTTCTTTCTTTCTTTTTTTTTTTATTTTCGTTTTCTCGTAGATATATATATATATTTTTTTCTTTCCATCTTTGAGTTTTTGGGGAATATGGGGATTGCGTTTTCTGTGAAAATTGGATGTGGAAGGGAAAAGAGGAAGAAAAATAGTACAGAAGGGGGAGGGAGGAAGGAAAGAGAGGGCGGGGGGGAGGGGGGGGGGTTGAAAGATGGTTTTTAGGGGTGGTTAGAGGGTGGAAAAAGTGCTTGTGTTAGAGCGGCGTTCTTCAACCTTTTTTCACCTGCGGACCACCAAGAAAATAAGGAGTAAAATGTATTTGGCAGTCGGATGAGGCAGAAATAAAAAGCTATGTAGGTAGTGCATAGGTACATCATCTGAAGAGAGGAGAGTACATCATTATATTTTAAGCCCACATCTTTGAAATATACAGTATATATTTTTTAAATAATTTAATTTTATATTTTGGCTTGACCGCCCGAACTCGCGAGGCGCAGAAATTTGTGAGCTGTCGATTGATTCTAATGTGTTTATTTTAGACATAATTTGTCTTAAAAAGTGGGGGAAAAAAATTTCCGCTTTTGTGAAATGGTAATGTGGGACTGGTTCGTGGACCGAAGGTTGATGAAGTTAGTATTAAAGAATAGTTGTAGATGGTTGAATGTGGGCGGCGGAGTGGGTGTTTTTGGGGTGGAAAAGAGCGAGAGAGATTGTAAATTTCGAACCCTTTACATACATTTCTCAACGAGCGCTTGTATTTTGTATGAAAAGAGCGAAGGAGAGAGAGAGAGAGAGAGAGAAATAGAGAGATGCTCTCTCTTCTCATAATTCCGGCACTTGGCGCTCGAGGCTACAAAAATGGCGGTAAAAGATGGACACAGCCGATGTGACAGCTCAAGTGGCGACATACTAAAAAAAAAAAAAAAAAAATGGACGAAATAATAATAATAAATAGGGGAGAAGAATGTTTTTATTTTTGAAACGCACTTTATAAAATTCGTAAATAAAAATCTTTAAAATCAACATCAACAAATTTTTCCATCTTATCATTTTAAATAACGCTAATTTATTTATATAAATATATATATATATATATATATTTTTTTTTACAAAGAAATTCAGAAAACATATCGATAAATGCTAAAATTTTGTATTTACAGTATTTGCATGTCTGGTTTTTACATTAAAAATGTAGACGACGAACGTTCGATTGGTAAAAGTGCACGTGAAAATAAATCTGCGTTTATTTAGCTTTGACGTCACTGAGTGTTGTTTGCTGGGGTTGAGGGTTGGGGGTGAGGAAGGGGAAAATAGTTTACCTACTGAAGGACACATGTTCTTATTACACCCACACATAACCCGCATGTGAAAAGCAGGAAACTAATATTATTATGAATAATATTCTCCCACTTTTTAATTCGTCGAGGAAAATTGTCAAGTTTTTTTTTTTTTTTAATATTTATTTTACTTGTATATTTTAATGCAATTATTATCGTGATTAATGGGATAAAAACAAAAAAAAAAAGTATGCTTATTTTTTTTTTATTACTCGCATTTAACGCTTATTATTTTATTCGTTTTCACGTAGTTAACGTAAAACGTCATCGGAGATGAAAATTACGAGACTAACCTTCTAATTACAGCTCTTTAAATCATCTCGTATATTACAGTATATTTTTTTTATATACGTATATCATTAAAAACGCGCGTTGTAATATTTTTTATTGCTACTTTCAAATTTGAAAAACATTTTTTTTTTTTTTGATGTTATTTATTTTTTTGTTATCGTTTTCCTCCTCCTTTATCATCTTTTTTTTTTTTTTTTTATTTAATTTTTTTTTTTTTTTTTTGGTGGTGGGGGGGAGAAAAGCAATATTTTTTAATACGCCATCCATATTTGAATGTAAAGTGAACGAACGTGTAACAGATGAAAGTTAAATTGAAGAATTTCTTTTGATAAAAGGTTTCGGTCGTCTTGGTGACGGTCACTTACGGGGTTTGTTCTATCCTTCAGCCACGCCCGTTTACGCCCTTCCACCCCTCATCCCCCCCCCCCCCCTACTCGCCCAGCCTCTCTTTAGCATCGATCTACCAACTCTTTCTACGGTACATAGAGAGAAAAATAACAAGAGCGGAGAAAAATATGACGTCAAAAACTTTTTTTTTTTTTATTATTATTATTTTTTTATTGTTATTCTTATTTCGTCTAATACGCATCGCCACCAGCAGCACGTACATTTTCCACGCAAACTCTCACACGCTTTCGCTCGTTACTCCGTGAAATAGCGCCTGATATGATGTGTGTGCATAAGAGAATAAGAAAAGCGTACTGGTTGTAGTAAGTTGTAGCTTTGTGGTGCTGCTCCCTAACGGCGGGCGTCTCCTCATTTTCAAACACTCTTTTCTCTCTCTCGCGTCGTCCTCGTCATCATCATCAGCAGTGGCAGACACGAGGATTGTCTCGATCGGGATCAAATCCACAAACACTCTTTTTCTTCCCGAAGCTGCGTAATAATAAGTCTCTCACCGATTTTTCAGACGTCGGGGGAAGAAAAAAAAACTATCATATAATTTTTATTTAAAAAGAAAATAACTTTTTTCGGAGAGCTCAAGAAGGTCGCGGACATAAACATACACAACAACTGTAGTATAAAAAGAATATTTTTTTTTTTTACAAAAGAAGAAATAATAAAAAAAAAAAAAATCAAGATTCTCTTCAAAGCATTTTTACATGTAAGAAGAGAGAGAGAGAGAAAAAAAAGGGAGAGAGTATTTTTTTTTTATTCTGTTGAAAATAATATTATAAAAAAGAGGGAGAGATGTTGTGTATAAGGTGGATGATGAAGAGGAGGAGAAGGAGGGGATATGATGATGTTTGCTGATGGACACAAAAGGAGGAGAATGACGTCACCGCGTTGAAGCCAGTGTGTTGTAGTAGTACACAGTGCAGAGTGAGTGAGTGAGAGAATATGAAGCAGGTTGAAGACTCGATTTTTATTTGACTCAAAAAAGCCGGTGCACGAGGAGGTGGAGGAGGAAGAAGAAGAGTTGTGTGTTTGTTGTTGTTCCTACGGGGAGAATCGAGATGACGAGCGCCGCAACCTGCAACTCATTCGCTACTGCTACTACTAACCAAACAGTGTTGTTGCTGTGTTAATGTCGCTTGGATTTTTTTTTTTATTATTTTAAATTAAAATTTTTTTTTTTTAAACGACAACTAAAAAAAAAAAAGTGTGGATGATAGTTATTAATGATGACGACATCGCAGGTGTTTTTTTCGGACGGTTGTTGTCGTTTATCTATTACGCTCGTAGGTTGTTGTGCCAGTTTCGACGACGATCAACAGATGCCGTCGAACCTTCATCTTTCTCGGCATCATTACGCTCTCGCTTTCCCTACTATTACTTATTCTACCGCTCGCGTGGAAAAGACTTTTACGTGAAATTTTTATTAAAGCCAAAAAGAGAAGAAAAAAATATTTGAAAAGAGTTAATTATTTTTTTTTCTCCCTTCTCGGTAATGTTTATTTATCTTACGTCGTTGAAGCTGTTTCTATTCGTCGTGCCAGGGTAAGAGCGATTATTTTCAGCGTAGGAAGAAAGTCAGAAAAGAAAGAGCGAGCTAGAGAAAAAAAAATATATAATAATAATAATAATAAAAAAAAATACGTCGGGAAGTTTTTTGAAAAACCGGTGCTTCGGCTATCGGAAAAGGACTTTGTACAAAATCCGTATTCATCCGCCCTCGTAAAGAGAGACAGAGCGCGAGAGCACCCTCTATCGTACGACGTCGGTATTTCGTTGCAGCGGGCGTAAAAAGAGATGAAATCCATCTGTGATAACATTCTTTGAAATTTCGCTGCTTCATAGTAAAAAAAAAAAGGTTGGAATTCCCTCGTTTTTTTTTTCTTCTCTATAAATCCGCACCTTTCTCATACCTTCTCAACCTGTGTCTCTCGCGTGCGGACAACCTGCTCACGCGCATCTCATTCCTTTACTCCTCCCTCTCTCTCATCTTTCGGTTGGAAGCCAAAAAAAAAGAAAATGTTATGAGGATTGTTTGGTTTTTTTGTTAGTTTTTTTCATTTGTCTCCGCACGCGAAGTTCACGATGCTGGAATATATAAAGTGTACGTGAGTGTAAACGTTGGTTAAAATTTTTCTTCTTTAGTTTTTTTTTTTTCGTCTTCTCCCCGTCTCTTCGACGTCGGGAAAAGCTAAAAAATCTTCGAACCGGGGTGATTAGGCTTAAAATTTTTCATTTTTCCTCTTGGGGTTTTTCGTGCCGGCGACTTCATGATTTCGACGGCGACGGCTTCCACCTTCACGCATCCTAGCGGTGTGGTGCCTAGACCTTACTATCGAAATCACGGCGAAGTGGGCCCCACCGCTAATAACAACCACATCGCGCATCCGCATAATACTAACAATAACCGGCATCGGACGAATCATAATAATAATAATCACCATCATCATAACAACCATCACCACCATCAGCAAAATAGCGGGAATATCGCCGCGTCTTCGTCCTCGTCCAATTCGAGTAACTGTAGTAATAGCAGCAGTGAAAATGGTGGTGGAAACGGTGCTGGCAATGGTAGTGGCGGTGGTTGTGGCGGGAATATGGAAGCGAAAAACATGATTGGAATGAAATTATTTTCACTACTCAAACTGAAGGAGCTTTTTAAAGGACATTGTGGTGAGTTTAGGAGATATATTAAGGAACGTGCACACTGTAAACTTTATAAAAATTAATGTTTTAATTTTTTTTTTTTTTTTTTGGTTATTATTATTACGGTATCTAAAAGTTTGTTGATAGATATTTTGATGGTTTTTCTAAAGAAATTTTTAATTGATAGCTATTTTGTCCTATTTTTCTCTCTCCTTTCATTTTTATTGCTCTTCGTCCAGTTTTATTGACAGTCCGTAGACTAAATAAGAAAAAACACGGTGGTTTGAGTTTAAGAAAATAAAGAGTTTTTGACATGTCAACAAGCCCCGTAATTTCGTATGCAAAACAAAAAAAAAAAATGATTCAGCAAAATTAATAATAATAACTTTCTTTAAAAAAACAAACAAAAAATAAGTCTTTTTAGTCTGTTGGACTTTTAAACTTAAGGAATTAAATTTGAATATAAATTACATCCGAAGTTGTAAACAGTGCATTAAAGTACTTTGACTTTTTATTATGGCGAATGGTAATTGGGGGGGGGGGGGATGTTGAGGCGGGAAGAGTTTTTCCAGGGATGGGATGGATAGTTTATCTGAATTTGAATACACACGTGTACGAGAGAATCGAGGCAGGGTGGATGGGCGATGACAATCGTCAAACTCACTCGTGGTGGTGTACGGTATTTATAATATAATATTACGGAGTACTTAGTATTTTTAAAGCAAAAATTAAACAGCGTGTCATTCGCCGTAATTATTATTTATGAGGGGTTTTTTTTTATTTTATGCAAATCGTGATAAGTTATTGATTATCGACAATAACCTTGACCTGACCTAATCAAGTTCATTTTTATTATTACTTTTCAACGAGCTTTTGAATCAAGCTTTTTTTTTTTCTGGTTGGAAGTTTTAATTGAAAAGTTTTTTAATAAATTTTTTTGCGTTTTTATAACGTGATGAAATTTTTGCTGAACTAATATTCAGCTAATTTTTAAAGTTTACATTTCTCAGGTCGAGATACATTGCGCAACCATCTGTATTGAGGAATGTTTATCGAAAAACCTTGCTGAAATTTTTAAATTAAAACAGTAAGCAAAAACTGCAGCAAGTGTTAAAATTTAACTCGAATTGAAAACTTGTCCGGAGAAGCAAGCAATGTTAATTTTAATTGTTACCGGTATCTAAAAAAGCGAGGAAGTATTTAAAAAAAAAGACCATTTATTAAGGAAATTCCTCGATTTGCTCGCGGATAGATTTTAATCACGAAAGCGTAGATTATGTGAAAACCATAAACTATTTGACGAAAAAAAAAGAGAGATTATAGTATATTTTAAAATTAAATTTATGCATTTTAAGAACCAAAATGAATCGATGCAACAACAACAAAAAAATCAGTATTTGTATCCGCACAAAACATAAACTTTGCTCAACTTTTGGAATGATATTTTTTTGAAACGTGCAGTACATTTAATAAAAGTGATACAGTAGAAGGATGTCTTGTCATTTGGGGGATGTCATCTTGGACGTCCGTTGGTTTCGTGATAAGGACTTTTTTAAGGAATGATTTTTTTGTAGGAAAGGTGGGGGTAGGGAATGAAAGAGTTGATCCGAGCGAATCGACGATGTTAAAAGCTCAGTTATTGACTCTGTTTAGCTTCTTCATATATCATCGTATCACCGTCCACGTTTTCTCCGTCTACGAAATGAATGAGAGAAAAAAAAAAGCTATCAATTTTTTAAGCGAGTCAACCGCGTTTAGACTGTAGATTATATACCCAGTCTCTTCTACAATAACATCGTTGTTGTTGTTTTTTTTTTTTAATACTGTATATACCGGTAATATTATATTCTCAGTACAGCGCCGATACAAACGCGGTTGTACCTGCTGGCAAAAGTCTTTTCACGAATAAAAATACCTTAAAAAAAAAAATATCGGTTCGAAACGTACACGGGATGAATAAAAATTTATTTGCTTGTTTATTTTGAAGAGAAAAAGAGAGCGAGAAAAAAAAAAGAAGATATGAAATGTTGGCGAGAGTGTCGGTAGAATCGAAGAGAGAGAGAGAGAGAGAGAGAGAGTGAAATACATTTTTCTTTTCTTTATTCTCTGCTACAATTTCATTTTTTTATTATTATTATTTTTTCGCACTTTTTTATATTAAACGTAAACACACGCGTATATTATATATATATACTTTTTTTTTATTAATATTAGCATGTATTAGATGACGTTTTTCACCTGCAATTTTCTTTTTTTATTATTTCTTTTCGGTGCGGAGAATTAGCCGGGGAAATTATTATTAAAAACCAGAATTTTATTTATTTGAATAGCGCGCACGAAAAAAAGAAGAAAATTTTTGTTTTTTTTTTAAATAAAAATAAAAAAAAAAGGTGTTTGCTAGAAACGAAAAATTATATAATAATGTTGCGCATTAGCTTTTCTTTTCCTTTTTAGTCGTATTTTATCCCACTTCCAGCAACGAAAAAGGACAAATTTCTTTACTTAAAAAACTTTTTCTATTTATTTAACATCAATATTCCTGTTTTTGGGTCCGAAATGTGCATAATTTTTCAAAATATTTATTTATGACTTTTTGGACGGCAACGATGAAATAATAAAGAAAAAACGAAAAGAAAAGTTGATACAATATTGTGTATTTTTCTATTGATATTACGCGTTTGATGGGAATTTGTGTAGCGGATGGGGAGGACCAATAATAAAAGCACGTATTTTGCACAACGCACATACATTTGCATTTATGTGATTGTGTGGATTTTTCATTATTGATTTATACGTTATGCTTACGTCGTGCTTACATTCGCAAAACAAGAAAAATAAAAAAAAAAAAGCTTTTAATTCGTGTTTTAAAGCGATGACGTTCGCTTTTCGTTCATTCAATAATAAAATGATTCTCTCAACGTTTAATTAACTGTTTGTAATTAAAACACTCAGGGTAAATATTCCTTCGTCGCGAACTAATTAACGATAATATTAGTTATTTTTAACAAATATAAAGAAAATTAATGATATATCGAATTTATAGATTTTTTTTATTCTGTTGATGCTCAAAATAGTCGTATGTATGTACATTGCATATCAATAACGTCATAATCAACGTCGAATATGGGAGAATGGGTTTTATTATTCCGAGACAAATAGAGAAGTAAAAATCGTAACAGTTGGTGACATTTTATCAACACTTGTTCAATATATTTGTTTTTCCCCTCTCTTCCATTTTCAATCTTATTTTCTGTCAATATTCCGTGTGTGCAAGTTGGGAACCGAGTTGTATGTATTTAAACACGCACTGGCGTATGACGCCCTGATTATTATTTAACCAGCTTACCAATTTGCATCTCGTTCTATTTTCGAGGCAAACTTATTTTGGTATTTATGTGTCTCAAAAAATAAAATAAAAAAATGAAACAATTGGCATATTCGATTCGTGAAAATGGTAATTTTAACCAACTTTGTTTGAAATCGCGAGTGAATAATTCATATTTGACGGATGTGGGGAGAGGGATAAATAAATAAAAAAAGCCATTTGTGCGCTTGGTTTAAAGATTTTTGCATTAAAAATGACCGTGTGTGCTTAACATCACAATTACTGTAATTACAGTATAAAAAGTTATTAATAATAATAATGACGCTTTTAAAATTGATTTTTAATAGTTAAAATATGCAAATTTTGATCAAATTGTTAACGCGAAACGGTGAGTACTGTATTTATTTTATTTTTGTTTTTAAAATTTTTTTTTAAAGATACAGTATTAGCGTTTTCTGCATGTTTTGGCAGCGTTGACCATGCTGGTCAAACGAGCTAATTATTTTCAATGATGAACGAGCGAAGTGGGCGGAACTTTAATCTCTCTCTCCGACGTTAGTTTTCGCTCGAAAACACGCTCGCAATTCATTCTTGATGTGTTAGTAGTAGTAGACCTACTTAAATTAATTAATGAAAATGTTCAGGGTTTTGCGTAATTACACTTATTTATTAATTAATTAATTAAAAGATTTTTAAAAAAATTTACTTTAAAATATTCAACTTTTATTATTATTTTTTTTTTTAAATAAAAAAAAAGATAAAATTAATTAACAATTCTGATAAATTTTTAATTATTCTTGTTGGCGTCGATGAAAATGATAAATGAGCGTTCGGTAGTGTGAATGTGGCTTTTTTGGAAAATGAGTTACTGACTCAACGGAGAAAAGTTGGTCATTCGAAACCCTCTGAAACTTTTTGATTCTCTCTCAGTGTTGTTTAGTCAGTGGGTGAGAATGTGTGATCTCTGACCCCCTCCCCCCCCCCCCCCTTACTTTTCCATCTCCCACCACCTACACCGACTTCTAGTGTAAACACGTAGTTGTTTCGCTCTCTCTCTCTGCACTGGTTCCCCCCGTGGTTCGTTAACCCCTTCTGATTTCATTTTTCATCTTTCTTATTTTTCTTGGTATTGGGCCGAGGTCGAATGGGAAAAGGTTAAACTTGATCTTGCGGGAGGAACCACCCCCATCTCTCTCTTTCTCTCTTCATCTTCTTAAGTAGACCTTATTTTTTTAATACACCGTATTATTTGTCTGAACTTCACCACCCCTCCTCCTCCCCTTTTCTTCATCTTTGTTTTATTTTTTTGTTGCATTTTTTAGTTTCAAACGTTGAAAGCTTTTTCATCGAAAATTTATTTTTTTTTGTTACGTTTAAAAAAAATTAAAAAAAATGAAGTGAAAGCGAAAAAAATCGTTTTATATACAGTATACGAGTACAGTACCCGGTATATCGGGGGGGGGGGGGGGGAAATATTTAAACTGAAGAGAAATGTCGAGTTAGGGTATAAATCGATTTATCGATATTTTGCCATCTTTTTTTTTTATTTTTTACGTTTTCCCCCTCGACCCGCTAACCGTTTCCGGTGGAGGCGCAGTTCGAGACAATGCAAAATGAATCCTTCTACTTTTACATGTGCGCAAGCGTAGACGGAGTTGTAGAACGTGATGAGTCTCTTTTCGTGTTTTTGTTTTATATTCTCTCTTTCGCTCTCTCTCTCTCGATGTTTTTACTTTGCGGAGTCGTTTTTCATTGGACGTGCATAAACAAAACTTGGCAACATAAAAGGGGTTCATTTTTACTTATTGTTTATGTTAGGATTCGATTTTTAAAATTGCAACGGTGGCGTTCACACCCTCATTTGCCCATCTGCACCCACCCACCCTCTTTAATTTTAACGTAACCGAACTCCCCTCACCCTTCCCCCCCCCCCCCCCCTCTCCTCCCTTCATCCGCATGTTGTTCATTTCCATCTCCAAAACTAACGCTCTCTCTTTTGTTTTCGATTCGGTACCAGCACCTGAATGGTTGAGTCTGCGGTGGGGGGGGGGGGGGCATTAACGCTTTTTTACGATCCAAGAACACTTTTATTCATCGAAAAAAATAAATAAATAATTATTAATAATTAATTTTTTTTTGTAAAGAAAAAACCGGTATTAATCAATGTCACATCAATCAATATCGGATAAATAGAAATGAAATGTTTTTTTAAAAAAAAAATTGTTGCATTTATAGTTTGGAGAATTAAAAACTCAAATCATTTAAAGCTGTTTAAAAAAAAAATGGCCTATTTTTAAGTTTACCGTATTTATTTATTTTTTTCGTACATTAACGGTATTTTAAAACAGTGAGAGAAAAAAATGTATTCTTTTTTCTTCTTGTAAATCGTTTGATCGCATTATTTTTCGAAAAAGCTCAACGTGATGACCACTCATACTTTATTATTTATTTATTTATCTTTTTTTTTTGCTCGATGCTTTCTGCCTTAAAAAAAATAATGATAGGTGAATAGAAGTGTTGGTTTTTGCTGTCCCCATCCGCGTTGCATCCGTGAAAGGGATTTCAGTCGATAAAAGATGCTGTAAAAGTGTACCGCTACTTCGTTACAAAAGATATGATCGTCTATCAAATAAATCTCGCCAACTTTTTCTCATGCACTTTGGGATAGATTGTCCACCAGGTGGCCACACACATCCAACACGTCTTTTGTAATCGAGAGAGAGCGAGACGAAGTTGACCAAATCCCTTAGTAAACTGAGTGGGGGGGGGGGGGGGGAAAGGGTTTTTAGATAGATGGGGGGAGAGAGAGAAAAAAGCTCGCCTTTAGATTTATTTATTTTGTTGTTTGTGCGTTTGAGAGGGAGGGAGGGTTGTTTATAAAGGGGGAGGGTTGGCATTAAAAAGCGGGGAACCGGTGTGGAGCAGCGTGGGAATGGGCAACTTTTTGAATATCAAAAGATGACGCTAAAGGAGAGTTGGTTTGTTGTAGGGGCATAAGTTTGGGTGGAAAGGAAGGGGGTAGAAATGATGATGACGTTGTGGAAATAGTTGACCAATTCCTATGCCTTGGTGTCCTCTTTTTAGGGGTCGGGACGTTTGGGGGTTTGGATGGATCCTTCATACGTCGCCGTGTTTAGATCTCGGTCGGCCGCGCGTCCTTCGCTTTCCAACGAATTTTTTTTTTTTTACGGAATTAATTTCGCTAATTTTTGATGCATTTGTTCGAGAGCGGCGAGTTGGAGATGTGTTTTGCTCTTTCCACCCAATTTAACGGTAATTTTGTTTTATTATTATTATTTTTTTAAAATAATATTTTTTTTGCCCCTTTTCCTCATTTGCTCTATTCGCGGCTTCGTATCTGATTAATTCTGTAGCAAAAATTAGAATAGAAATCATGTCAAAATATTATCCCAGCTTTAGTTTTTTCTATTGGAGTTTTGTGCTGTTGTGTGTTTTTGGGTCGTTAGTTTGGTGAATAGCTCAGGCAGTTGCGCAAATACACACGCGGTACTCGGAATAGAATTGTGTGGGGTTTTTTTTTTTTTTTATATATAATTTGATACGGGGTTTAGGCTGCGAGAGCGACTTTGATTTTAGCTACATGTGGTTTATTAATTAATTTCTTTAAGGTTTCTATTTTCCGATTTATTAATTTTTTTTGTAATGCTTTTGATCATTATTTTTATAATTACAACGCGCTCACGATCGTTGGTTTTGAAAGATTACTTTAGTTAGAAAAGCCCAAAGTTAATTCGTTTTTACAGTATAAACAATAATTAGTTTTTGTGCTTATTTTTCTCGACTTTAAAATCATTATTTTGGGTTTTCAAGATATGAATATGGAAAATGTTTCTTAAAACAACTTTTATTTCGTTAAATTGTGATATTCGCTCAAACTATCTTTTTTTTTTTATTATTATTCATTTTCTGTGGGATTTATTTTGAGTGAATTTGTGTATTAAATGTATCTTTTTGTGTGTGTTGTTTAGGTCCGGGTGGAGGAGGAGGTGGACTAGACGATGGTCGGCCGGGGAGCCTAGAGTCGTCTCAGTTGCATAGTATGTACGGCAACCACGGAACACACGCTCGAAGCAACAGCAGTAGTAGCAATAGCCCTCCTGTTTCGAGCGGAGGTGGTGGTGGTGGTGGTGCAGGCGGCGGAGGAAGTGGAGGAGGGAGTAGCGGCGGCGGAAGTGGCAGTGGAAGCGGGGCCACTTCCTCTCCGGGATCTATGCTGGTTGTTCCTCAACCCATCAACGCTAAGCAATCCAATATGAATTCGGGCGGTGGAGGCGGATCGTCGTCGGCCAATGGACCAGGGCGGAAGTATCAGTGCAAGATGTGCCCACAGGTAGGAGTGAGTATTACCTTTTATTACCTCTAAATGTTTGTGATCAAAGTCCGTCTTATTTTTTTAATTTTAAATTAAGATATTTCTTAAAAAAATATATATAATTAATAAGCACACGCCAATTCGCTTCTCATTAAACAGTCAAGAAAAACTTTGTTTTTTGAAAGGGATTTTAGTTAACATATACATGTAACTAAGTCGGTTTAATTTTTAATGCTGTAAAAGTGCAATAATTATTATTGATTTGGTAAGGGATAATATTTTCTCTAAACTCGAAATCGCGCTATTTATTTAATTTTCTTAAAAGAGTGGAGAGGGATATCAGGTCGCTATTTTTAAAGTCGTGGTAAATAATAATTTTTTTAGTTTTCAAGAAAAAAAAAATGCAATTTTTGTGACACCTCACTAGCACTTTTGACGTCACTTTCCGATTTCAAATTGAGATGTTGGCGACTAAATTGAGTCCTTTATTTTCTTTCACTTTCTCGATTACCCCCTGAACGCTGTCACGTAAGAATGAAATTCTCCCCCCAAAAAAACATGCTACGTTAGTTTAAATTGTAAAATGAGCAAGTGGTATAGAGATTATAAATATATAAAAAAAAAATGTTAGGGTGTCCTTTCATTATCACCATCATCGAGGTTTTTTTTTTATGTTATTATATTGTTAGAAGTGGTGATCTGTTCCCTCCTTCCTTGTTGACCCTTTGATCACTTTCGATTCACGTCAAAAGGTCACTTAAAATCACACTCTGTTTTTTTTCTGGACCCTCACCCTCGTATCCAAAAAAAAAACTTACAGTATACCCCTTTCACTTACGCTATTTTTTTCTCTCTTCTCGATCTAATTTACCTCTATTAAGTGTAGCCCTTACCCCTCAGAAAAAGTGAAAAAAAAAATCCTTCTCTTTTCAGGATGTGAGGGACATTTTTTTTTAACCCTCACTCCTTTCACTTTCGTTAACTCTTTCTCTGACCTGACCCGCTTACCCTCAAACACCCTTTACCCCCACCCTTAGGTCCCGTGCGTGTTAACACATTTGAGACGTGAAAGGACATCTCCCCCTTAACCTCATCCGCTTTCAATATCGGTCTTAATGTTGTGTCGTGATAGAGGCCAAAGGTCAGGTTACCCCTCAGGATGATACCTAAGTGGTTTTAGGGACGAGGAAAAAAACATGTATGGGGTGCGGGGGTATTTTAGAAGAGATATACAGTATAATAAATTTAAAATGGGGGAAGATAGATGTAGGAAAAAAAAAAGGTTAGGGTTAAAGAGTATTTGAGCAGGCGTTCAAATTAAGCAAAAAAATCGGTATAAATAGATTATTATACTGTATAATACTATTTATTTTTCTTCATATAATGCGTGTGTTTCTTGAATGTGTGTTCTATGTTTATTTGTGTTTGTCTTGTGTTTGTATTTTGGTTTTGTGTTTATTTTTTTGTCTGTTTCCTGTGTGTGTGTGTGGATGCTTCATGATTTTTATATTCTTATTATCACAAAACAATATATTTTTTTCTTAATTTTAATTTAAATAAGAACTTTAAAAATTATTCACTGAATATATTTCATTGATACAAAACTTGAATGTATATGGTCTTTATATGTGGATATGCCGAGGACTTGGATGAGCCAGTTGAGAGGGATTTGTTGTCGGAGTAAATTTTGTCATCGCAACCAAAACCAAGCCTAAAATTATTTACATCTCAAAAAAAAATTTTTTTTTAAAAGTTTACGTTTATTTTAAAATATATATTTCTTTTTTTTTTTTTTGGAAAAGTAATTTTTTTTTAAGAAAAATTTTCCGCCGTATTTTTGATATTGCACCCTTTATTATTATACTATTTGTCTTGAAAAAAAAATCACCTGTTCTCTCCTCTTATCTCACCTTCTCACTCCTATCTGACAATTTAGTATGTCTTTATATCAATTTATTTATATGCACCAAATTTCTTTTTTTTTTTAAAAAAAAAATTATTACCGATTGAGAATAAGAGAAGAAAAAATGGCAGGAAAATTATAAAGATTTTTTGAGGAAGAAAAAAAAAATTAGACCTTATTCACCTTTTTTTTTATTATTATTTTTTCCCCTTTTCCCTTTTTTAAATTTCCCAAGCGAAGATAGAAAATTTTTAATTTGCACTGTGTACAAGTAATAATTTAATTAACGCGATTAGAATTTTTTTTGTTTTTTGAAAAAAAAAGTTAATTATTGTTATTGCAATTTTAGTAGAAAATATTTACGCTTTCTAATTAAGAGTTAATATTATTTCGAAAATTTGAGGGTTTTTTTTTTTCTTTTAATTTTTTTAAATAATTAAATTATCAGTGCAACATTAAATTTTTTTTTCTTTTTTTAAAAAGCACGCACGCACGGCACTTCCTATCTTTTTTTTTAAAAAAAAAAAAAGTTAAATATCAAATCTTTTTTTCAAAAAAAAAAAAAAAATAGATAAATAAATTAAATTATGTTTTTTTAAAAAAAGGAACTAATAATAAAATAAGTTTAAAAAGAATTAGAATGTAAAAATAGAAAGATTTTCGTAATTTTAACATTTTTGTAAACGTAAAATACGAGAAAAAAAAAACGAAAAATATTATTAATAATAATAATAATAGAAAGTGCTGAACCGGCTGCTCTCCCCCTTATTTTGCTCACCGTCCTGTCCTATTCGGAAATAAATATAGATACCATTTATATTCAAAACTTTTTTATCATTTGATTTCGGCTAACTTCAAAAATTTTGTTTTTTTAACGCTGGTGGTTTATAAAAACTTTCAATTTAAAAAACAAAAAAGGGAAAGGGGAAGTTAAAATAAGACGAATAAAGAAAAAAAGTTCAACTTTTTCGGTTTTTCAAAAATTAAAGATCGAGGAAAAGAAATAATTTTAGAATTAATATTAAAAACTTATAAAAGTTTTTTTAAAAAAAGCAAAATTTCTAAAATTATATTAAACATCTCTATAATAAAATTATATAATATAAAATAAAAGAGTTAAGAAAACAAAATTGAGATAGTTCGAGAGAATAAAAAACCAAAAAATTCAAAATGAGACTGACGTATCCTTCTCTTCTGTGCTCTTTCCAGATTTTCGGCTCCAAGGCCGACTTGCAGCTACACACTCAGATACACATGCGCGAGGCCAAACCGTACAAGTGCTCTCAGTGCTCCAAGGCGTTCGCCAATAGCTCCTACCTGTCTCAACACACCCGCATCCACCTGGGCATAAAGCCGTACCGATGTGAGATCTGCCAGCGCAAGTTTACTCAGCTGTCTCATCTGCAACAACACATCCGGACGCACACGGGAGACAAGCCCTACAAATGCCGTCACCCGGGCTGCAACAAGGCCTTCTCGCAGTTGTCCAACCTCCAATCGCACTCCAGGTGCCACCAGACGGACAAACCATACAAGTGTAACTCTTGTTACAAATGTTTCGCTGACGAACCTTCGCTGCTCGACCACATCCCCAAACACAAGGAATCCAAACATCTCAAGACGCATATCTGTCAGTTCTGCGGAAAATCCTACACTCAAGAAACTTACTTGACGAAACATTTGCAGAAACACGCGGAAAGGGCGGAGAAACGCGGTCACGGTCGAGGAGCCGCGGCCGCCGCTGCTGCTGCTGCTGCCGCTGCCGCCGCCGCTGCTGCAGCCGCCGCAGCCGATTCCTATTGGCCCAAAAACGGAACTTCTGGTGGTTCCGGTGGGGCGGGAGAAGACGGGGGGCACCCGCACATGCGCGGGAGCAACCAGAGCGGAAATAATCAGGGCGGAGGAAACGGAGTGAACCACAGTGGGCACAACGATATGTCCGGGCCTGACTCGTGTTTGCAACAGGGAATGGGTAACGAACATGGAGGACGGTTAGATCACCGGCAGAGCGGAAGTGGAGGAGGAAGTGGTGGTGGTGGAGGAGGAGGCGTACATAGGTCTTCGGATCACAACGAGCAGTTGCACGCTCATCACGGCCTCTCGGCCAATCAGGTATCGTACGAAAACGCCATTACGGGGGCGAAAACCTCGTCTTCGGCCTTCACGCCCATTCAATCCACCATGTTACCCATCGCTTCAGCCTCACAATTATCTATGGTGGGAGCGGGATCTTCGCGATCCTATTTTCCTTACGAACCCATCACCTTTCAAAAAGGACCTCCGGGCTCGTCGCAAGTGGGTAACTCGCCCATGGATTCGAAACCCACCGCTTCGAGCTCGTTTCCCAATCAACTCATTTCGCTTCACCATATACGGAACTATGCAGCTGGACCCAACATCGGCGCCGGATCGGGCGGAGAACATCCCATCGGATTGAAAGATAAATCGCAGTAGCAACGAATGAAGTTGTTCGTAACGAACGGAAGAACTTTTGATTATTAAAGTACAGAAGATGTAAGGGAAAAAAATTGAAAGATTTGAATACTTTAAAAGATTAAAAAAAAAAACATTTATTATTTTTAATTTTTTTTTTCTTTTCCAAATTGAAAAAAAAAAAAGTGCCACGCTCAGTTGGTGTGTATGTGTGTGTGTTCTTTGATTAGTTCCCCCGAAAGTTTGCTGGTGGAAATACACAAAAAAAAATATATATATAATTTGCCTAGGACGAGAAAGGAACGATAAACTCAAATTTTTTTTTGTGTGCGAAAACTTATTTGAAAAATAATTCCACCTAAAAAAACAAGAAAAACCAAACTTTTTAAGGTCTGTCGAGCGTCTTAAAACTCCTGATCACAACGTATACGTTATTCTTACGTAAATTCTTCGACGTAACGCTTTCATGTGACTTCACACCACGTATATATGTATTATGTATATAGTTACGGTGGAGCGTTTGCAACAAAAAGTTTAACAAAATGATTAAATAATAATTAAAAAAAAAATATCTTAGAACGAAAAAAAAAATAGTACTAAAAAAAATATAAAAAAAAACAAACAAACAAAAAATGTTTAAAAAAAAAAATGTTGTAAAAATAAGAAAAACCTCAGTGGACTAGTGTTTTTATTAATATTATTAATATTAATGCGTCTGATCCATTCCAATTTTTTTTAAAATAATATATATATGTATATCTATATATATATACGTGCAATAAAACCAAAACGTAAGAACGTAACGTAGTAAAAAAACAACGAGGGATACATTTAATAAAAGACAACAACAACAAAAAAAAGCAACGGAAGAGGAAATAGAAGAAGAAAAATCGTTAGCTTCAACTACAAATTTCGAAAAATGACTTATTTGTTGTTTTTTTTTTCTTCTTATATTTGATAAATATGCGAGTCGCTGCTGGATTATTTAAGTACAATATGATTAGAAGAAAAAAAAATATGTTGTGTAACAATATGGCGACAGAAATGTTTTAACATTTATTTTTTTTTTATTTTGAACAATATTTTTTTTTTCTGTTTCAAGATTTAATTTTTTATTATTATTAAAGAGGGGCAAAAAAAAAATTGAAACATTTTTTTGAGGAGGGCCACACACATCATACACATTATAAAAACATGTAACGAACAAGTAACGTTTGCTGTACCTCGACGTATATATATATATAGATATATATGTGTATAAAAATATATAAATGTATATATATACATAAGATGAAGAATGATATATACATAATCGTCGTCATCCCTGTATCTTTGGATTTCTCCGAGTATATTTCTCTCTGATCGTTCATTTTCATTGTTGTCAACGTGAATATTGATTGTGCCTACCATCGCCACTCATCTATCCCTATACAGTATGCCTCCTCCTATTCCTCCTCCAATGCTTTGACCCCCCCCTCTCCATCCATTCGAAAACACTACCTACATTCGATTCTTAACACACATCCATCAGTTCGCCGCATTGGTTGATTCATTTTACGTTGCTTCTATGCCTCCCCCTATTTCTTCTCGTATTGATGATGCTCACTTTTATAATTAATGATGGCTTTAATGAATTGATGCAAAGTGTTTTAGAAGAGAATGACTATTAATGGTTTATCAATTAATTTGTGGATTAAAAAAAATTTTTTTCTTAATTATTATTATTTAAAGAAAATTGGTTTAAGTAAAAAAGAAAAAAAAGTGGATAAATTTCAGTCAGATTGATGATAATATTATGAGTGAAATGTGGTGGATTACAGGTTGAAAACAAATTATTACGTAATTTATTAAGATTTATTACTGTACTACCAATTTAATTTATTTGTAATTCATTCAAAATATAACGACTTTTTTTTAAAAAAAAAAAAATTTAAATTGTACGTTCAAATATTTATTCCATAAATTAATTGGTAATTTATTAATTACTTTTAAAACATGTAATTTGCTCACATAAAAACAAAAAAATAAACAGAAGTAAAGAAACCAATTCGTAATAAATGGTTCTTATTCCCTTGATTTTTTTTTTTTTTTTGTAACGATTAAGAAACATTTTTTTTTTTTTTTAATTTTTAAATACTGTACTTGGATTAATTCTAATATTATTGTAATATAAATTAACAAGAAAAAGAAGCCAAAAATTTGTCGTTTGAAATGGAACTAAAAAAAAATATTATATTATAATAATGATGTACTATTACGGAGTTTTTTTAAAAAAAAAGAAAACAAAACCTCCGTTGGTAACGTTGTTGTAGTCGTCGTCGTCTCTTCATGGTCATCTTTAAAAATTACCGGTTAAATAATATTAATTTTTGGTCGCCAATGCTTTAAAATATTTCGAAAATTTCTGATTATGATAACACGAATTGGCGCTTAAAACAAATTATTGTTAATGAACGATTAGAATCGAGAAAAACAAAAAAAAAATGATTTGGACACAAAAAAAAATATAACAAAATTATTAATTTTTTTTATGTAAGTTATCTTTTTTTTTTCCTTAAATACAAAAAAGCAACAACAAAAAAATAAAAGATTTTCATTTCCGGTGTTATTGAAGTTGGTAAGTTTAATATTCGGAATAACACCTGCTCGGTAATGACCCGCTTACATATAAAATAGCTGGTTATCACACAAATTCTCTTTACTATATATATATATATATTTTTTTTTTTTTTTGAGAGTAATTTTAAGAAGAAAAAAAACAAAATTAACCGAAACGATGACGATGATGAGAAATGAGACGACTGGATATAAAAAAAAAATTTAATTTGTAAACAGGTTTCGTTGTTTTTTTAAAACAAATTAATTTGCGGTTTTTTTTTGTTTCATCTTCTCATTTAATTGTTTTTAATTTTTTTTAAATATCATTGTTAGTTTTATGTTAATTTTTTTTCTCGGTTACATGAACTTCCACATGTCTATTTTTGTATCGCAAACGATATTATTATTATTATTTTTTTTTTTATAATAATTTTTTTTGTCCACTGTTTTTCGTATGTAAATGTCTTCATGTTTATGTGTTTTTATTTGTTATTTTTTATTTGTGCTTTATTTGTATGTTCTCTCGTCTTTGTCGCACTTCACCCATCCTCTTTCTTTCTTTTTTTTTACGTTTTATTCATCCCTCTCCCACACACACACACACCGACATACCTTTCCTATCTCTCTCTATCGTCACTCCCTTTAACAAACGTTAGGTACAACCTTCACAATATCATAATCTACAAGTTATTGCAATCTTTCAATACAATTCGTTGTTTTATTAAATTCAATATAAATACAAAACCGATTTTTCTAGGAATTGGAGACACACGCCGCGTTCTGTAATTATTCCATTTTTATTCCTAAGAAAAAAGATGATAATTTTGTTTTAATATTTAATAATTTTTTTAATTCGCGGATCTCATTTTATTATTTTTATTTTTTTAAAAAATATATAAACCGGTAATAATAATAATAATAACTTCAAAAGAATTCGATTTATATTTAATTGAGCTAATGTTTTTTTTTTTCCGAGTTAATTAATTTGTTGTTTACGAGTTAAAACTTTAATTATTATTATTGTTTAATAATTTAATTGCGCGAATATATATATTTTTCTTTCTCGGTTGAGAAAATTTAATTTTTTTCTCTTATATGATAAAAGTTTGGAAAATTTAATTAGCGGTTTTAATTGTGAATGAAAATAATTTGCAACGCGTGTACGTCCAATTCCATCATCGGTTTTGTTTGGCTACTAATAAACCAAAGCAGAAATCATTTTTGTTCATCCATTCGTTCGTTATTAACAATATCGGATTTATTATTATTATTTTCTCTCCTTTGAAAAAAAAATTAACGAAAATACTATTTTTTATTTATAATATGTTTAATTAAACAACAGCAACAAATAAAATTCTTTGACAGAGAAAAATTGAAGAATTTGCAATTGAATTTTTCATTACACAAAAAATACACATTGAACAGAAAGAAAAAAAAATCAAATACGGGCGGTAAATTGAAAAGATGTTTCGAATCGATAATCAATGATCGATAAAAAAATTTTTAGATTGAACCTCGAGTGGAAATGTCATAATAATGATTATTATGGCAGTTGAAAAGAAAAAGATTGACCGGTGAATTGTTTTCAATATTATATTTTAACTTTTAATTATTATTATTATTTTTTTTTTGTATCAAACGCTGCAAACAGAATTTTAATTCCAATATTTATAACGTGATAATTTTTTCTTTTTTTATAAGTTATTCAGTATAATTATTTTTAGTTTATGTACAGTGTACATCACTTTAAATTTTTTTTTTTTTTACTTAATGTATTTGTTATTTGATCGTAAAATGAAAAAAAAAACACATATTTTTATGACGAATAATTATTATAGTAAAAACAAAAAATATCGCACTTGATTATTTAATTAACTTTTATTTTTTTTAAAAAATGAAAAAAAAAAAAAGGAAAGATTTTTTTTTGTTTTCCAACCGGTGAAAATCATTCTAATCAAAGATTATGACTGTTTGAAATTTGTTGTTTGAATACTCGTTTACTTATACATTTTTCAAATTGTTGTCCTTCCTCAAACCCCCTCATCCTTATTATTATTATTATATTTTTTTACTAAATTTGGAAAAGCAAATTTTTGTTGTTCGGCTCAATTTTTATATTAATAATTATATTCAAGCCGAGAAAAAATTTTTTATTCTCATCTTACGAGAGAGAGAGAGTAGGAAAATAATTGATTGATTATCGATTTAGTTTGCATTTTGTACATAAATACATACTATTAAAAGTGCGATATTGAAGGATTTTTAAAGATAAAATGAAAAAAAAAACCGGTTAATTTGAAATTTCATAATTTTTCTTCTTTATTTTAAATTGAAATGTTTGTTATTATTATTTTTTTTCCATGAACAAATATTTTACGTAAATTAATTTTTTAAAAAAATAAAAATGTACTATTATTATTATTATTATTATTAATAAGAAATAAGGTTTTGCAAATTTGGAAGAAGAGAATTTGTGTTGATGCATACACCATTTTTTTTTTTTTTATTTTGTATTCGATTCTTATTTAAGAATTTTTTTTTTGGCATAAACACTAACATTTTTCTTATTTAAATTTTCATTTCCTTAATCTTTACTCCGGTGATTGTTATTTTTTTTTTTTAATATTGTACAAAAATTCGATATGTTCGTTTTTGCCAATGGAAAAAAAGAGAAGTTAGGAAGATTTTTCTGAATGTGATTTCTGTATCGAGTGATGTATTTACCGCCTGGATTGAATATTGCATTTATATTAACTTTCAATTCTGGCGAGTTTTTTGTTTTTCGTTTTTCACATTGGTTATGATCTGTGTTTGGGCCCTGTTATTTGTAATTTTCAGATCCGATCTAGTTAGATGAATAAAATAACTAAAACATTTGTACACGTTTTTGCTTTATATTATTATTCTCAAGCGCCTTTAATTCGATTTATCCATAACAAATATTCAATAAACGTGTTTATAAAAATAATAAAAATATACCACTTTCTTATTTTAGCATATCATTTTATTAAAAAAACGTATCGATTATCTTGCTTTAATATTTTCCAATTTTCATTTGGGGAAGGGGGGGGGGGGTAACAGGGATTAAGGGCTATAATAATTAGTTTTAGTTAATTAAAATTTATTAGATTTTTAAATGTAAGAGTTTCAAATTGCGTTAAACGTAAACTGTGTTTCCTTTTCATTCTATACATATACAGTACTGTATTTTATGAATTATTTGATACATTTGTACTCGGTTTTAACGACATCGAAGGAAAATAGCATTTTATGACATTGCATACGAGTATCTAGAATCCATACAACATTTGATAGACAGTAGAGGGATTGTAAACGTCGTCGGATTCCTTTAAAACAGCAGTTTTAATAATTATGCTAGCACAATACATGTGCGTATATACGATTTATTTATGCAATAATAGGAATCCATTTGTACTACTACTAGCCATTATTTCCACAGACCACAGTGCTTTTTTTTATATGCAGTGCTTATCTAGACTTTTAATGATTTATACATAAAAAATTTACTTGTTTTTAGAAGAAACAAAAAATAGGCATTAAATTTGGTTTAATATTGCAATCGTCTTGCCGCTACAGCCGATTGTGACGTTTATTCTTGAGGCAATAATAGTTTTTTAATGGTATTATTGCATTTGATTGCCACCGGACTACCGAAAAATGACGTTATATCCGAGGTGTACTTATGACCAAGTTCTACTGTATAATATTATATTATACAGTAATAATTAACGATTTAATTGGACTCCGAAAATGCGTTACAGACTTATTTTTAAATAATTATACATAAATAATTATTATTAATGAATTCTCGGGTCATTTGATTATTCTGGGGAAATGATTTCGTTGCTCGGCTATTCAAAAATCTGCTGTCAAATTACCGCTGTAAAAGTTTCGACAAAACGAATATGAGAATCTTTTCAATTAAATATTTTATTTATGTTAATTTTTTAGGCGAAGTAAATTCCTTCTAATCATAAGTATTGTCTAAGTAAATCTCGCCTTATGCCCTGGGTGCATTCCCCAAAGCAAGACGCCAAGTCAATAGCTGTTTACTGTAGGAAACCACTTAATTATCGCAGATACTGTACATAACCATTTTCTACGAGTAGAATATACACTGTAATCTAAAAAAAAAATTAATTGTCTGGTTAAATAATTCTGCGAAAGAATGCTGGAAATTATATTGTTAATTCCGTTGAAAATAAATGTTAAAAAATTATATTTTTTATAAAAAAAAAAAAAAGAAAATAGTTTTGAACGTTTTTATAAAGTTATAAACATCTGCCTTTTGCACGGAAATGACACCCCTACCCTCCCTGTTCACACTTTTTTTAGAGATGTTTTTTATAGTCGGGGGTCTTCTATTCAAAAGTCCCTTAAGTACTCGGCGACCTATTCAAGCATTTAATAATGACGGGATTTTATCAACTACACGTCACCTGAAAAGATGAAATGTCAAACAGACTGAGTTAAGGTATTATTAGCAGATCCCTTTTCCCCCGACGAGTAGTGTAGGTAGGGGCCTGGGAAGGGGTGAAAGAAAGTCTTAGCGAAAAATGCCAGCTTAATCGGAAAATCAAATCTTTTCAATCTCGCATTATAAGTGTAAGGAAGAAATTAGCATAAGTGAGTCAATTGGCAATTTTTTTTTTTTTTTGCTGTTGCTGTTGCCTGGTTTTAGGTGCGAATGAGCTAAAAGCCAAATACATTAACAGCGGTGGTGGCAGCGTATTGATTTACTGGTGAATGTTGATTCCTTCGCATAATGCTCTTAATAGGTTTCGGGGAATTCCAGCCTTAATGCAATTAGCGTTAACCAAATTTGTGTCACCGACACGACTGGATTTTGTGCGGCACAAAATCAAATTTGATTGCCTAGGGAGGTTAAGATCATAATGAATTGCCCAGTTCCAAAGTGATCCAAGTCCACATACATTTTTTGGAATCAAAAAAACCGTAAAGTTTATTAGTTAATTTTTTATTGTACATAAGGTTGCACCAGATTTTTAAAGACAGATATAGAATCTAGTGATAACAAATTGTTTGGCCATTTTTAAGTGTCAAAACCGAAATTTAAAAAATATTGGTGGAATTGATTCATTTCGACTTTTGAAAGAAATGGATTTATACCATTGTGGATCAGTGGAACTGGGTTCTCTCGAGGGTCTTTGTATTTTCCGCTGTTTCCAGAAATCTCAGGTTGATCAGTGACGATAGGACAGCTAAAAACTCAAACCATAGTTTCTAGATAAATTTCAGTTTGGAAACTAAATAATTAATTCAAGTCGCACTTACGCCCTCGTTAATATTACATGTATAACCCGTAATGTTGATAGAACCGTAAAAGTCGAATTATTCGATCGAAGATAATTCGTTCGCTCGAATAACTTGTTTACAGATATTTCACACATTCTGAAACCCAAAAACTGAAAAAGTTTTACTAGTAATGATTTATTTTCAGATAATTATTATTTAATAGTATTGCAACTCCACGAGCGATTTTAGCCATCTATCTGTTCGGAACAATGACTCTTAGAATTATGTTATAATTCAAAAATAAATAAATAAATGAGTCCCATTTTGATATTTTTAAAAACGAGACATTTTGCTTCACCAAAAGACTTGTCTAAAACCAAAGCATAGCAGTAATATGTGTCCACTGTACATACTGTATTTTCAAGATCATCGTAGAGTAATGTTAAATATTAATTTTATTATTTTGCAACGGTACCACAAGTCAAAAGTTTTGTACAGTATATTCAAACTTTAAAAATAGAAGCCTTTTTTTTTTTTAATAAAAGAAAAATACAGTAAAATAATTCATTCTTCGCAATAATAAGGACTTTACTCTAATGATGTACGATAACACTCTTATTAATCTACGATAATTCGTTTAATAATAATTTTATGCAAAAGAAAACAGTGTGGCTTTTCCACGCCATAAATCGATGTCACGAAACGCTTTTCCTTACCAACTTTTAATAGCAGGGTTTGAGACCAACAAAAAAAAGTTAAGACACCATCATAAACCACTCTCCAAAAAAAAAATTAATAATTAAAAAGCAATGAAAATTTATTCGTTTACAAGGCGGTCAACTTTTCTGACGTCAAACATTTTCAAAATTCCCCGCTATCTGTCGTTCGCGTGGAGTAGAGAGCGACGGTGGCGCCATCGTTGTTTTGAAGGTTGTAGCGTTTTTTTCTCTCTCTCTCCCCTCCCCTTCCTCTTTCCCTTCGAGGCTTCCTTTTCTACGAAGCCCCGCTGCTGCAACTGGTTTACTTAGCTCCTCGGGAGCTTCCTCACGTACTTCCTCAGGAACGCTACGT